>ML789437.1:273517-300778 GCA_009831015.1 Picea engelmannii
CCATCAATATTATACAAGATATGAGTAACATAAATAATGAACATCAGTCACACATAAGATATACACAGAGACATATTTTCACGAGGAAACCCATAAAGGGAGAAAACCTCTTCTTCTTCGAATGATAGGCAGTCTTTTAAATTTTGTACATCATCTATCTTTGAGCACCAACTCAATGTGAGGCTACTACCTCTGTTTTACAAGCTCCAACTTGTTGAGAGCATCAACTCTCTGGTTTCTCTAGCACCCACTATAAGGAAGCACCAACTCCCTGAGTGATCCAACACCAACTGGATGGAAGCACCTACTTCCACTTATACAAGAACCAACTTGTATACATAAAACTCTATGTTTTCCCTAGAACCACCCTTCCACCCTATTTTCTAGTCACAACTAGATGAAAGCTTCAACTTCCAGTATTCAAGCACCAACTTGAATAACATAGGACTATAGTCTTCCCTAGCACCACCCTACCTCCATGATTATAAATAAATGATTGAATAACCAACAATACATGTGTTTCAATTCTTACCACTTCTTCTCCATTTTGCAATTCGTCTTTGCTTTTATCTGTTCTGCAATTCTTCTCTGCTTCTATTTGTTTTGCAGTTCTGCTCTGCTTCAAACTGTTCTGCAATTCTGCTTTTCTTCAAACCATTATGCAATTCTGCTCTTGCTTCTGTTTGTTCAGCATGTCTGAGTTTTATCTCACACTATGCATACTGTAATTTTACCTTTCTTACAGTTCAACTCATTTTTCAGTTCGAACAACCAATGTTCCACAGTCATTACATTTCCATTTTATCCTATACCACCTATTCAGTTACACCTTAAATCTCCAAGAAAACACATCAACAAATGAATCGCCAAACATCCAAGAACTATGATTCAGTTCTGCTAACTGAATCGTAACTGATCAATTAACTGTGAAGTGCAACAATAGCCCTTCGATCATATTCCAAGTATCCAACACCGTTGGATTACAAGCGTAGGGTATTGCGTTGATTTCACAATTTCACATTTCGATATTCTTGTGATAGGATTTCTTGACACTTCATGTCGCGATCTCCGAAACTCCGAAAAGAAAAGAGCTTAGCTGGACTAGCTCCTTCCCTTCTCGTGACCATTGACGGTGACCTGGCGCTTATCCACAAAGAACTTGGCGATTCACAACTTTGGGACTCATGTGATGAAGAGTCTCGACTCTTTATGTCGCAATCATCGAAATGGAGCTTCGCTGGACTGGATCCTTCCCCTCTCGTGACCATCGACGATGACTAGGCGCTTATCCAAAAAGCACGCTTCGCGATTCACAACTTTTGTCGTGAGTCTCCTTGACTCCTCCAACTCCCAGTATCCAAAACTCCAAAATGAAGCCAGATCAACGGTCCACGCTCTCCCTTGTTCAACGACTTAGATTGAATCGCGGTTTCACGTTTCACGATTTCAAAGGATAGAGCTCCTCCTTCCTTTGACTTTCCAGTCAGCGAAATTTTGACCTCTTGCCACATGTACTCTGCATCCAATGGTCCATGACATACCTCGATCGAATGGTCCATATAAATCCTCGATTCGATGGCCCAGATCATTTCGCGATTTCACATATCGCGCTGATCTCACAACACACTCCGTTGACTCCTCCAATGTGCAAGTCAGTGAATTTCTAATCACTCGCCACGTGTCCTCCTCGACGATGGATGGTCATCTTGCTTTCGAGACTTTGTAAGCTTGCTTCATCTTGTACTTAAATATCGTGCTCCTTCTTCTGGATCCAACAATGGTCGGTCCTCGCGCTCAGATCCAACGTCTGAGATTTGTTCTCCTCTTTTGCGCATTCCTCCTGTCTGTATTCATATCTGACAATCATTGGGAATTCTGAATGGGTGATCCAATGATCACTGTTTCTCTTCAATGTTGATCTTTCCATGCTATCATCGCCGCGCTACTGATCGTGATGAACTTGCCATCAATGACAAACATGCACACGTTGCCTTCTGTCTGTAAGTATGCCAACAACATTATCATCCAATAACTGCAGAGTAAATAAGCAATGAAAAAATTAACAATCATACACATACACAATACACCAGTGTTTTACGGGGAAACCCAAAGCGGGAGAAAACCAAAAAATGTTTTTTCTTATATTTCTTGAAGAATTACATTCATTGGAAGCACCAACTTCCTTTGTTTTCCAGCTACAATTGGAAGGAGTCTCCAACCCCCTAGTTTCTCAGGCTACAACCCGAGGGAAGCTCCAACTCCCCAATTCTCTAGCTACAACTAGAAGGAGGCTACAATCCCCTAAGTTCTTCGGCTACAACCGGAAGGTGGATACAACCACCTATCCTTGCCCCGTCCAGCCACCCTGAAGTAGAAGTAGAATGATGAAACCACTGTCACACTATCACTGTGAGATATACCACTGTACAACTGTATCAACCTGTACCACTGATCTGCATCCAACCCGTACAACTTCCCTGTAATCAATCTGTACCTGAACTAAACATGTATCAACAAAAATACAATAGGTATGCGACCTGTAGTGCTGCAACACACGTATGTACATTCCCTATCTGTTATGCAACCCACGTATGTACGTGACCAAACTGTTATGCAACTTGAGTATGCCTTATGAAAACTAGGGTTTTCTTTCTTCTGAAAACTTCTGACCCTGTGTAACTTATTTCACATAGATCTGTAACCTGTCACTTTATCCAGACTGTAACTGTACCCTGTGCATGCATCCTCATACATAACCTTTACCCAAAGCATATATCTCTCTCTCTAGTCATGTGCCATATAGGTGTGTGTAATTATGAACAAGTATAATAACCCTCACATGATCTAGTCATCAAACCCTTTCTGATATTCAACCTCTCAATACATCAACCACTTCACAAATAAAATCTCTCAAACATGTACCCCAAACCCTTAGCCATATGCCAAGAAATACAAGACGTGCCTCAATAAGAAGTATCAATGATAAATATACCAACACTGTATTTTTGTAGATCTGAATTATGCAGAAGATCCCATGCAGCCACTAGTCTCTCTAGGGAGAATCCTCAAATCTCCATAACCATCTCTCATGCATACATCAAAATCCAACTATTCATAGAAATAAGACACACCTTTTGAACCAATGGATAGATCTGATGTATCTGAGCACTGTAGACCTTCCTGGGAGCTTGATCTCAGAATCTAGAACCTATGCATCTTCATCTTCTCAAGTTTCCATGGCTTTAGCAACATGTACGCACCCTAATACACTGTCATCCTGCGTATGTACACACCCTAATACACTGTCAGCCTGCGTATGCCTCAGAAAATAGGGTTTTTTTTGTATTTGTTGTAATTCCGAGAATTTTGCCATCAACCCTTTGTACTACCTCAGACTTTCGCAAATTTAAAAGTATCAATGAGTACTTTCAATAAGCCTCACACAACAAAAGATATTCAATGTGTTCAAGTGTGATTAAAATGAGAGAGATTTGCCTCTTATTTATACTTTCATGTAGCATTACACTTTCCTTACTTTAGGGACTTCTCCATTTACTTTATTATTTAAATAATTTCTTTTGCAAACACTTTGACTTTTAGGGGCTTCTATATGATTCATGAGGGTTCTCCAACTTCATATGGCCATAACTCTCTAACCGTGGGGAGTTATGTGACATTCCACATACCAATGGAAATGGCATGACAAACACTATCCATCTAGGATATTTTCACTCACAAATTCATTGAACTTCATCTCATTATTCCACAATTAAGCATGGGTTATCTAACCATACTTCTAGGATAACTCAATCCACAAAACATCTTCTCGTGAGGGCTTTCACCATAACGGAACCACTTTGGAGTTCATCCATTTGTACTCTTTATCAACCATGACAAGACAATAATGAGTCACCTTTACATCAAACAAAATTGGGTCCATTACCCAAACCTTTGTGCTACCAGAATTTTCTACCGGACTTTATTCAAGGGTTGACCTCAATGACAACCAACCTTAATCAACACTTCTGTGAGTCCTTTTCTTTCTTTGGATACCTTCTCCTTTCACTGTTCCTTGAACAAATTCTGTTGATGGAGGAGGAAAAATCTCTTGACAACATGAGAACAATTCCTTAGAAGAGTCTTCATATACATCTTATTGAAATTCAAATATCTTTTCAATGAAGTTACCACGACATATTTCTTTAAGATCTTGAGTTTTGAGGATGGAGTTTCTAGGGAGATCATCCTCCCGAATCTTTGGTGGTTTTCTGGTTCCATAAAGGTTGACACAAATGATTTTTGATTGAAATTTCAACAATAAACCTTCAAGGCCATTCAATTTTCTTTGAACAAGGTTCTCCAAAACCCAATTCATCTTGATTTGATCTCTAAATTTTCTCTCAAACTGCAACCATACTACTTTTAGTCTTCCAATAATATCTGATACAAAATGTATCATATCTCTTGAAAAAAAATCGGTCCCCAGTATGGTTGCCAAAAATGTTGATGCTCAAATTTGTCAAGACTAGAACAACAACCTCATGAGGACATTAGTCCCCCTTCGTTTTTAGAGAGGTGGTTCTCCTCTTTGGGCAAAAGATATATATTTGAATATCTTGGATTAGGGAGAGTGCTAGGCAACAAACCCCAAATCTTTATTGCTTGTATTTATATGAAAATGGTTCTTCAATAACCCAATATGATCTTTATGTGTAGCAAAAGTTTTTTGACAATAAGAAAAAAATGAAGAGGACCTTGTTATCTCCACTTTTAGGGATAACTAGGAGATTATGTCTTGAGGCACACAGGTCTTAGACATGGATTACCGAGAGCCAGATCAACTTGAGCATGGCCCTGGAGGGACCATCTTTTCTCCCTTTCAACGCCTCCACTTTGTCAGCAGCAGTAACATCCATCACCTTCGGCTTGGTCCTATATCAGAGATGGTTCTTGCTCCATGAGGTAATGAGTCCGGGTATCATGGTATGTGTCATTCTGATCTTCAAAACCTTTGAATATGTGAATTTAATTGCTTTTGTTTCTATAAAATTCTTGGATCTTATACTTGTCCAATTGAGCATGTCTGGGGGGAATGATAGGATTCCCTAGTAAGCCTGTGCCCATAGGTTTTGGTTTGCTACTAGGGGGGATTTCTGAAATGTCATCGTCCGCTCCCGTCATATTACCACTTTTTCATCTTGCTTCTCACTCATCCACCCCATTACATTTGTCCGAGCATTGGGTTCACCAATCATTTAAGGGTTTCACCTTGCCTTGTGGGAAGAAGGGGCTAAAGGCCCAGAAGGTAAAAGTAAGCTGGAAAAAGATAAAAGCCTAAAAATAAAACCTCGAGATGCTTCACCCAGGTCGAGAAAGAAATAAAAGGCTTCTCAGCAAGAAACAAGAGGGACCCATAAAAATAATAAAACAAGACCTATTCAGAGGATAGGGGGTCTCATTATGAAAATCCAACCTATTATGTCCATGGGTACCTAGCAGTATGAAATTACTAGTAGCTGGTTACCATGCCAAGGTAGTGACTCTTGGTTGCATGGACAAGAGAAAGGGGGTCTCATCACGAGCCAACCTTATGATTTATGTGAAAGTACTTATGGGTAACGCTGCCACCACTGGTCACCATGCTAGGGAAGTGTCCCCTGATTAGCCTCTTGAAAGAAAAAATAAATAAAATAAAAAAGAATAAAGGCATGAATGGGCTTGGAAACAATTGAATCCAGGACAGGTGCAACTCGCCTTCTACAAAGGCACCCATAGGTAAAGCTATACATTTCCCTACTTTCAATGCACCCCCTATCAGGAAATTCCTTATCCACCTCACCCGCTTACATGAATTAGATTTAGTCTCTTCCGGGAACATCCCTTTTCCAATGGACACTATCCCAATAAGACGCCCTGTCACTTTCCCCAAACTTGTATTGCATACTTGTATAATGTCTTTGAGCATTTAACTGGGGTAATAGGGGTTTTATGCACATGTTTAATAATATTGATGATGAGATGTGATTGGCATTGCTATGATCCCTATGACTTATGAGCCCATGGAGGGCGTAGCTGTTAATGTGCATGATCATGCCCGACAGACGGGTACCACATTGGACAGGTACACATGGGGAGATGATTAGTTCCGACCTCCATGGGGCTTAAGAGCCCACCCGATGGATGGTGAGACCCCAACAAGGGGTAGAGCATTTGTACCAGGGAAGAGAAGAAGAATCCACCAGAGGTAGCTGAGAAGACCTGTACCTAGGGGGGTTGAGCCCTCTCCACAGGACTGTTGGCCTTGGAAGGACCAAGACATCTCCCATGGTGCCCATGATGTCACCCAACAATATGGACGTTTTGGGAGGCAAATATGACAGTTTTGACACATGTGGTAGCTTGGAGAAGCCCAAGGAGGGCTAACGTTTTGCTCTAGGAGGCTGCATTTGCCCTAAAATGGGCTAATGCCACCCTAGAAAGGGGATGACATCTCATTATTGCTTGAATAGGGTTTAATTCTAAACATTTAATGTAAAACAATATGATTTTGGTATTTTGGCCTTGTCGGCCTTTTAATGACCTAAAATGTAATTTAGGTCATTGGTACACTATATATTGAGGGTTTTCACTCTCATTTTATCATCATCTTTCACTCACACATTAGTGAGGTCTGAAATTTGTGCCCTTCTTAGGGTTATTGGCTGAAATTTTGAGGCACACTTGTTGAAGGAAGATTTTACTTGGCATTTTTGGAATTTCTCTTGGTGAAAGGTGTTACAACTAGGGTTTTGCTACATGGTTTCTTGGTTTATGTAAGTGAATTTCTGTAAACACTTCTTAATTGAATGGTTTTAGTTTCATTTACTTGCGTATTTTATTATATTTTGCTGAATCAAATCCTAGGTGACAAGCACTAGTTAATGTCCTTGTCTCATGTCCCCATCAAGATTTTGAGCCATTTGATTTGTTGAAGAGGATAGAGCCTTGCCATAGCAACACTCTATCCATCTTCTTCTAGCTAGGCATTTTTCCTTGTTTGTTGAGCTAAGAAGGAGAAAACACACCAATGCCTAGGTCTCTACACTTTTGTGAGCCGATTTTCCCTAGGTTTTTCCTAGTGAAGCCTTGCTTTAGCAACACATCACTCACAAAATCTCTTGTCTTAGATCAATCACTTTTTAAGCTAGTCGTTTTTTCCATTTCAACTAAAGAAGGAGGAGAGAGCACTGAGGCCTAGGGTTTCTACACCAAAGTGAGACTCTATCCCCTAAGGTTTCATCTTTGAAGCCTTGCCATAGCAACACCTCAAATTTTAACTCTCTTGTCTTTAGTTTCATCATCATCACTTAGTCCTTCAGCCCTTGCGTCCTATTTTGAATCCATATACCCTAGGAGCGCATTGATCTAAGGCCTTGAGTATTGAGTAACTTGATCATAAAACAAACTTCCAATACTTTGAACAAACCCTAACTCTTACTAACGCTAGACTAATCCTACTAACCCTAAGTGTTGTTGTCATATTTTATTCTATAAACACCTTTGTGCAACATCTATTTATTATTGCTCAATTTCTTGTTATCAGAAAGGTCATTGATTATATGAAGTACTAACCAGCAAGCAAGTTTGCACATATAGTTTCATTGTTGCTTTGTCTCGGGTATGTACTCTTATTGGTTATTACTTCCGGTTATCTTTATTGGCTATAAGCAAGGACTTTCTGATCAAGTGGTGACTTGTGAGGGGGATTATTATCACTTAGCCTTTCTAATCCTTTTTGCCTTCTCAAAACCTCAGGTCACCAGGGACGTCTCCCCTGGGCCTTACCTCCCTAAATAGAAAGAACCTTCCATTGAGGTGACAATGGTGGGATTGGTTCAGTTATGCCAGTTTGACCTTCTTACAGCCTTATTCTACCTTAAATACAAAATATGCGATAATATTTTGGCGTTGTTTCCGGGGAACACTGAGTCAAACCTTCCTCAAGACGACACTTTTCGGTAATCCTTGCCTCTAGAGTCTTTATCTTACATGATGACCTGGCGACTCCATCCCTTATCTTTTGATAGTTTCAAGTAAATTATCTGGCAACTCCATAAACCACAAGGAGGTACAATAATCCTCCTCAATCCTTCAGAATAAAGCCTCCCCGAAACTCCCCCATTGTAAAGTCACTTTTCAGAGGAAATCTCCCTTTGAACACCATGTCTAGCACAACAACTCATACCAATGCACCGAACCCATACAATAATCAAAGACAATGGTCATATACTCTCTTTAGGCCGCTAGACATGTCATCCATACTAGGCTACCCTAGGAAAATTCCACCCAAGTATGAGAAGTGGTTGCCTAAGTTTACCGACACTGATGCAATCAATGCTGAAGAGCATATGAGCAATTTTTGGGCATTTTTTCAGCTTCACCCCATTAGTGATGATGTTGAATACCTAGTCATGAAGTTTTTATCTACTACCCTCCTTGATGCTTCAAGGCGTTGGTATCATAGTCTTCCCAATGGCAGCATTAAAACTATGGACAAGCTAGAAGAAGCCTTTCTCAAGAGACAGAGTATCAAGGAAGACCCCAACATGCTATTAACCAGGCTGAATTCCCTTTGGAAGCATGACAATGAGACCATTCGAGAGTTCCATACCAGGTTTGAAAATCTGTTGCAAAATATCCCTGCAAGCCATCATCCAAGTGATAATTACCTTGTCTACATCTATACCAAATCTTTCACTAGTCAGTTAGGGTATCTCCTCAGAGACAAAAACCCCCAAACAATTCAGGAAGCTTAAGAATTGGCCACCAAGATTGAAGGCAACCTCCATTCATATAAGATTGATCCTTTCACAAATCCAAGGGGAAAAATGGACACTAAACCAAAGATAGTCCACAATACCGAGCCTACTTCTGACCTTTGTGCCAATATGGAAAAATTACAAGCAACCATGGATGGCATGATAAAAAATCAAGAGCTAATGATGAGTAGAATTGTCAACTTGGAAAGAGCCCAGAACCAAGAACCTAGGGTCCCGTACAAATGTAAATTCCAAAAGGGGAACCAATTCTATAAACCAAAGAATGATCAAGAGGTTCCAAACACTTTGGCTCCTACAAATGTAGTGGATGAAAATCCTTGGTGCTTGCAGTGTAGTGAAGCACATTGGGAACATGAGTGTCCTTACAACAATGATGGCCATGAAAAAGTGAACAATATAGGTCATCTCATGGAAGGCCCCCAAATAAATATCACTGCTGAAGAACATCGGGAGGGCGTGAAAGAAGCAACCAGGCTGGCTAGAATGGCAACAATAAACAACCTAGACTAGGAATCAAGAGAGAAATTGAAAAAACAAGAATTCCAAGTGTATAGATGAAAGAAGCTGAACCAACCCATCTCTACCATTCCTTTGGCCGCTCAAACAAAACCTCCACCCTCAGACATTATCCTCACGAAAAATTTCAAAGCTGAGAGGGTGGACTTGAACTTTGACTTTGAAGGGGCACTATCTAAGATGCATGTAACCATCCCTCTGAAAGAAGTCATTAAAGTGCCATCTGTTAAATAACGATTTGATACCTTTTTGCAAGGATCAGATGGACCCATGGACCCTCCTATTATGTTGAAAACTGATCACTTTAGGGTCCAGTATGATGAACATCCCCCCTTCTTTATGACCTTGATAATGAATAACAAGAGCCTAAATAATTGCATGCTAGATTTAGGGGTCGATGCTAATATGAAGTCCCTCAAGGTCATGAAACAAGTAATTTTGAAAGTCACACAACCTTACAAGAATGTGTGTGGATTTGAATCTAAACCTATACCCACACATGGGGTGATTTAGAATATCAAAGTTTTCCTTAAATAATACCCCGATAAGGTGATCCACATGGACATAGTGGTAGTGGATGTCCTAGATGTGTGGGGGATGTTATTGCTAGAAAGTTTACCACAAAACTCGGAGGTACTCTTGAGATGGACGTCACTTATGTGAATATACCTTTGAAAGATTGGACTATAGGTCATCTCCCGAATGTACCTGTGACTACAACTCATGTGAAAGAGATTAATGATCCCATAAGAGATGACAAAGCACATGAGAAAATCATACAAAGCCTTCCTAAGTTTTCTCTGAATGATATGCCTTTTGCAACAGAGGAAGACTTTGATCAAATTCAATGGCCCAAGAAAGAAGAATATCAACAGCTCCTAGAAAAGTATAAAGACAAGGAAGTTGGGACCGTGAAGTTACTAAAAACAGGTGAAAGTGACATATTGATTTGGCCTTCCCAGTAGGAAGTCTTTACCACATAATCCCACCCCCTTCCTCTACACAATATACTAGGGTTGTTCAAGGTACAACCAAATAAAAGATCAGAGAGTACAAGGTAGGGGATGTAGTATGTATGTGGGATACCAAGAAAGGACAGCCAACTAATGTCAAAAGAAGTACCCAATCTTGGCTTGACCCTTTCAAAGTTGGAAGAAAATCAGTTGACGATTCATATTACTTGTCCACTTTGGAAGGAATAAGGTGCCCATTACCTGTCAGCAGGCACCTCCTCAAACACCACCAAGGTGGGGGGACCTGACTTCACAGGTAAGTGCAGGTAAGTAGGTAGGCATTTTGCATTCATTGTATTATACCATCTGCATTGCATGCTAGAATAATTTTCTTTCACATTTGTACATATGATTACTTTTATTTCAGTCTTATATATATATATATATATATATATATATATATATATATATGTTGGGGTGGTATCACCACCCCAAATGGTTACTAATAGTTGCTATTGAGATCAAGAAGGTTACGGGTTATGCCAGATACGATGAGGTTATCATGCTCTATACACTGAGCACATGTCCCTAAGTTGGATCCAGATGTTATCCCCACTTTTAGGGATAGTAAGGAGATTATGTCTCAAGGCTGACAGGTCATAGACATGGAGTACCGAGAGCCAGATCGACTTGAGCATGGCCCTAGAGGGCCCATGTTTTTTCCCTTTCAACACCTCCACTTTGTCAGCAACAACAACATCCATCACCTTTGGCTTGGTCTTGTATCAGAGATGGTTCTTTCTCCATGAGGTAATGAGTTTGGGTATCATTGTATGTGTCACTTTGATCCTCAAAACCTTTGAATATGTGCATTTAATTCCTTTTGTTTCTAACAAATTCTTGGATCTTATACTTGTCCACTTGAGCATGTCTCAGGGGAATTATAGGATGCCGTAGTAAGCCTGTGCCCATAGGTTTTGGTTTGCTACTAGGGGGGATTTATGAAAAGTCATCATCCGCTCCCATCATATTAACACTTTTTCATCTTTCTTCCCACTCATCCACCCCATTACATTTGTCCAGACATTGGGTTCACCAATCATTTAAGGGTTGCACCTTTCCTTGTGGGAAGAAGGGGCTAAAGGCCCAAAAGGTAAAAGCAAACTGGAAAAAGATAAAATCCTAAAAATAAAACCTCGAGATGCTTCGCCCAGGGATCCCCAAGAAAGCAATAAAAGTCTTCTCAGCAAGAAACAAGAGGGACCCATAAAAATAATAAAACAATACCTAGTAAGAGGATAGGGGCTCTAATTACGAGCCATCCTATTACGTCCATGGGTACCTAGAAGTATGACACTACTAGAAGTTGGTTACCACGCCAGGATAGTGACTCTTGGTTGCATGGCCAAGAGAAATGGGTTCTCATCATGAGACAACCTTCTCATTTATGTGAAAGTACTTGTGGGTAACACTGCCACCGCTGGTCACCACGCTAGGGCAGTGTCCCCTGATTAGCCTATTGAAAGAAAAAATAAATAAAAAATAAGAATAAAGGCATGAATGAGCTTGGAAACAATTGCATCTAGGACAGGTGTAACTCGCCTTCTATAAAGGCACCCACAGGTAAAGCTCTGCATTTCCCTGCTTTCACTACACCCCTTGTCAGGACATCCCTTATCCATCTCACCCACTTACATGATTTATATTTAGTCTCTTCTAGGAACATCCCTTTTCTAGTGGACACTAGCCCAATTGGATGCCTTGTCACTTTCCCCAACCTTGTATTGCAGATTTGTATAATGTCTTTGAGAATTTAATTGGGGTAATAGGGGTTTTATGCACATGTTTAATAATATTGATGATGAGATGTGATTGACATTGCTATGGTCCCTGTGACTTATGAGCCCATGGAGGGCATAACTGTTAATGTGCAGGATCATACCCGACAGACAAGTACCACATTGGACAGGTACACATGGGGAGATGATTAGTTCAGACCTCCACGGGGCTGAAGAGCCCACCCAATGGATGCTGAGACCCCAACAAGGGGTAGAGCATTTGTAGCAGGGAAGAGAAGAAGAATCCACCAAAGGCAGCTGAGTAGACCTGTACCTAGGGGGGTTGAGCCCTCTCCATAGGAATGTTGGCCTTGGAAGGCCCAGGACGTCTCCCAAGATGCCCATGACATCACCTAGCAATATGGACGTTTTGGGAGGCAACTATGGCAGTTTTGGCACATGTGGAAACTTGGAGAAGCCCAAGGAGGGATAAGGTTTTGCTCCAGGAGGCTACATTTTCCGTAAAAGGGGCTAACATCACCCTAGAAAGGGGATTACGTCTCACTATTTCTTTAGTAGGGTTTGATTCTAAACATTTAATGTAAAACAATATGATTTCGGTATTCTGGCCTTGTCGGCCTTTTAATGACCTAAAATGTAATTTAGGTCATTGGTACACTATATATTGAGGGTTTTCACTCTCATTTTATCATCATATTTCACTCACACATTAGTGAGGTCTAAAATTTTTTCCCTTCTTAGGGTTATTGGCTGAAATTTTGAGGTGCACTTGTTGAAGGAAGATTTTACTCGACATTTTTGGCATTTCTCTTGGTGGAAGGTGTTACAACTAGGGTTTTGCTACATGGTTTCTTGGTTTATGTAAGTGAATTTCTGAAAACACTTCTTAATTGAATGGTTTTAGTTTCATTTACTTGCATATGTTATTATATTTTTCTAAATCAAACCCTAGGTGAAAAGGACTAGTTAATGTCCTTGTCTCATGTCCCCATCAAGATTTTGAGCCATTTGATTTGTTAAAGAGGATAGATCCTTTCCATAGCAACACTCTATCCATCTTCTTCTAGCTAGCCATTTTTCCTTGTTTGTTGAGCTAAGAAGGCAAAAACACACCAAGGCCTAGGTCTCTACACCTTGGTGAGCCGATTTTCCCTAGGGTTTGCCTAGTGAAGCCTTGCTTTAGCAACACATCACTCACAAACTCTCTTGTCTTAGATCAATCACTTTTTAAGCTAGTCATTTTTTCCATTTGAGCTAAAGAAAGAGGAGAGAGCATTGAGGCCTAGGGTTTCTACACCAAAGTAAGCCTCTCTCCCCTAGGGTTTCATCTTTGAGGCCTTTCCATAGCAACACCTCAAAGTTTAACTCTCTTATCTTTAGTTTCATCATCATCACTTAGTCCTTCAACCCTCGCGACATCTTTTGACTCCATATACCCTAGGAGCGCACTGATCTAAGGCCTTGTGTATTGAGTAACTTGATCATAAAACAAACTTCCAATACTTTGAACAAACCTTAACTCTTACTAACCCTAGCCTATACTAATCCTACTAACCCTATTGTTGTCATCATCTTTCTATGTTATAAACACCTATATGCAACGTTTACTTTATCTTTGAAGCAATTGAATGATTGGTTAAGGCATTGTTTATAAAGTTTTGATATTGTTACATTGAATGCCAAGGTTTTCTTTAGCATTTATTGAGAAGTGATATTGTAATCATTTCTTTTGTATAAACATTGATTTACTTCATCAATATTATTGCTCAATTGCTTGTTATCAAAAAGTTCATTGATTATATGAAGTACTAACCAACAAGCAAGCTTGCACATATAGTTTCATTGTTGCTTTGTCTCGGGCAGGTACTCTTATTGGTTATTACTTCCGGCTATATTTATTGGCTATAATTCAGGAATTTTTGATCATGTGGTGACTTGTGAGGGGGATTATTATAACTTAGCCTTTCTAAGCCTTTTTTGCCTTCTAAAAACCCTAGGTCACCGGGGACATCTCCCCTGGGCCTTACCTCCCTAAATAGAAAGAACCTTCCCATTGAGGTGATAGTGGTGGGATTGGTTCACTTATGCCAGTTTGACATTCTTACATCCTTCTTCTACCTTAACTACAAACTGTGCGATAACATGCCTCAACATCAAAATTAAATTGTGATCAGAATCACACACAATATTCTTAATCATATATAATTACATCCATGTATTCTTCATAAAAAAATTGGAGAGAATTATTTTATTATCTCAAATAATTTTAAAAGAGTACTACTATCAAGGTCAAAAGAGAATTTGATAGGTCAACCTCAAATATCTCATACTTAAAACTTAAAGTTAGAAGATACAGTCAAGATCAACCCCGAAGCAATTCTTTGTGGAGTTTATTCATGAAAAATGTTCTTCATTACAAAATATTTGGCAGTCATGTATATGGCTGTAAATAATCCATGATCATACAGGAAAAGTATGTAGAATAATACAAGAAGAACACTCAAGAACTCAGCTTTGTGCCCAACTCAGAGATTCAAGCATACAACTATGAGAAATGATGTAGAAGAAGAAAACGAGTGGAGAATATGGAGATTTATTTCCTTTGATCAAAAGCTTGGTTGTGTATTCAAGGTTGTACCTTCTTCTTGCTTTGATCTTCGGCCCTGCCCCTTTGACAATTCTGATTCTTGGAACCTTTGATGAAGCCTCTCTTTTCTTTTTAAGATGAGATTTTCTAACTACTTGAGTAGTTAGGGTTTCTCCCTTCTAGAAATTCCTGTACAAGTTTCTTCTTGAAACATTCCCTTTAATAATTGATTCATTAAGTCCTCGTTAATGAACTCACATAATTAATATATGTATATTGAAAATGGGCCCCTTTCCTTTTTAAATAAACTTTTATTTTCACAATTTAATTAATTGCCCATTTAAAATAAGAGGACTGTGTTTTAATTTTATGCGAGTGATAATTAACTTTTTAGCCATGGAAACCACTTCTGATGTGATCTTGATTATCTTAAATTTCCAATGATATAAATTTTGCGCAAATCCGTCTCCCGTATCTCAAGATATGAGCTCGTGAAGTTGAGTTGTCACACACGCCTATTAAAAATTAAGCTGATTGATATTTTAATTTCTAGGGAAAATTTATCAACTTTCAAGCCTTGAAACCTATACCATCATCGTCTACGTCGAAATACCTTTCCCATGGTATAAAGTTTGCATGATTCTGAAACCCATAGCTCAAGTTATGGCCTCCAAAATATTAACACTCAGCAATCGTTGATCAAAATTCATAGGCAAATATGGGCCCTTGGATTAAATTTTGCCCTTCTTTAAGGAAATTCGACTTGTGCCAAGTCATTGATGAGGCAGCCATTAGTATATTTCCATGTGTATCCAATAAAAATATGACATTTGGCGTGATCTCATAGGTTGATGAAACTACCATGCCATCCATTAATTGGCTTCCATGTGGGACCATTCTTTGATCTCCATGTGGCACTACTCCATGCTGTCGAGTATCATGTTTTCATAACTCAAACTAGTCTCCATGTAATCCAGAGAAAGCTTGACATATGGCATAATGTTAAAGGTAAAGGATTAAAATAATAAGTAAAATTAAAAAGGTGAGAAAACAAAATAATAATAAAAAGAGGTTTAAAGTGGAAAGGGAATAAGTATGGGAGGGATGAAAGTGTAGGATAAGGGGGGTTAATTTGTAGGGGGCAGATATGAGTGAGGGAAAATGTGGGTCACGGGAGTGGGGGGTGAGGTAGATGAGGGGGAGAGGTGAGGTAAAGGGGGGAAGTATTTTGTAGGTGGCAGAGATGAGGGGGGTGACATAGGGTGAGGTGAGGGGAGAGCGGGGAGGGAGGAGGGGGGGAATGAGGGGAGAGGGGAAGGGTGAGTGGGTTGGGAAGTGATTGGGAGGGAATAAGTTGAGCTATGGAAAGTATGACCAACCAACATAACTCAAATAAATATTAAGTATGGAATGGGTGAGGGATGAGGGGTGTGGAAATGGAGAGAGGGGAGTATTTTGAGGGGAGCGGAAGTGAGGGGGTGAAAAATGAGGTGAGTAGGGAAGGGTGAGTGGGCATGAGATATGTAAGGGGATATGGTGAGTGAGTCCTCGCCTCCATAACTTAAAATAAAACTAAGTATAGAGTGGGGGAAAGTAAGGGATAAGGGAGGTGGATTAAGAGAGGAGAAAAATTCTAAGTGTGGGATGAGTATGGTGGGTTTCCATGAGTGATAGATTTTTATGGTTTTGAACCCAATACAAGAATATTTTCAAGGTTCTTGAACTCAAAAAAATTTAAAAAAATTTCCAAAAGATTATCTTTATTCTATATTAAAGAGGCACCATTTTCCGCTTTAAACTTTAAACTTGGATATCTTGAGCATACGAACTCAGATTTCTGATCCGAAAAATGCGTGACAAAGCTAAGGCTAGGGACTGTTATCTCCCAAAATAGATCAATCAATTTGTTCCATTTTGTAGGTGATGGCATGGTCATTTGTAGGATTCTATATAAATTTTTAGAATTTAGAAGTTTCAAAACATAGGATTTAAGTTTTTATCCTAGAAATAAATTGATCCTCAAAAGGTCTTTTAAAACATTTGTGAAAAATCTTTTCAATAGCTAACATTTGTTTTGAAGTTGAAGTTAGTTGGTGAAAGCGTCGAGTTTCAACAGTTAAAGTGTACTCCCCGCAGCAAGAAAAATGGTGAAAGCGCTAACACAGATTTCTCTTCAATGACTCCAGAAACCAAAAAGGGACACGCCAGCCACACGTCATACAATCATCATGACAAGCTAGTCGAAACAAATGATGATGATGATATCGTTGTTCACGTTTTAACATGACATTATGGTGGATTGTGCTCATGTATTTTGTGTGACAACAAGAGGAGGGTTTGAGGTGACGAACTCTCAATCATCATTGAAGACAGAGGATAAAGTACCAACCATCTGATGACATCAGATCATCATTTCTTATTTTGAACTCATGGTGTTCACAGAATTCTATGATGATGTTTCATATTTTAATTGATAACACATGGAGTTTTCATCAGCGCCAACCTTTTATTTATCAAGAATATTACCGTGTCAGCCATGTGAAAATCAACCGACGTTCAAGTCACAGATGGTGAGGAAGCAAGGAGGGTTACTGCTGAGGAAAGAGCTAGATAATTTATCCTTTTTGCAGTCTTATCCAGATGTGCAGAAGTGATTCTTAGACGCAGGTTGTATGACATATGTGGAGAAGTTACAGGAAGGTTATCACCAGGAAACAACATAAGTCTTTTCCAAGTCATATGATGGAAAGAAAGCTATCGTGGGCTCTCTAGAAATGATAATTGACGAAGTTGCCATCGCAACAAAAACTGGCTTACCCAAAATAGGCCAAAGTTGGTTTAAAACAACAGTGACCAAGAACTTGTATTTCAGGGTATACCTCAAGGAAGAATTCCGAAGCATAACCTGGAAGAAAAGCATCCCTGTTTCTTACCTGGAAGATGAATGGCAAGATCTGTTCAAAGGCATTCAATTATACTTAACCTTAGAAGGCAGGTATGACAAGTTAATGTTATATAATTTTAGACTTCTAGATCACTTCACAGGGAAGATCCTTCTGAATTTTCCTTTTTTCCTTCATAAGAGCCTAACCAAAGTGTGTAATAAGATCAAAGCCAAATATTTAAGCATAAAAAATTCCCTTTGTCATTATGGCCTGATTAAAATGATCATTTTTGAAGAACTAAGACGAAGAGAAAGAACTTGGCAGCACTTTATTTTCTGGGAAGGTTTTGAGACCCAAACTCAACCTATAAATGAAAAGAAGAAAGCACGCAAAAAGAAGTCAACTCCTTAGAGAAGCTCAAGGAGGAGGAGAGCTCTCCCAAAACCACCAGAGGAAAGAAATTCTAGCATAAAGCCCAAGAAATCTAAAAAGAAACTAGATTTTGAAACAAACTCAGAACAATCCACAATGAAAAAGACAAATGTTCTAAATTTTCCATACACAGATTCAGATATAGAGCCAGAAAAGGAAGATGAAAGTCCAGTCATCAAAAGTCCAGAGTACTCCATGGAAATTGCACGAGATTATGAAGCTTTTACTCCCAGAGATGAAGGTGAAACCTCAAGAAAGAAGAAATCAAAGAAATCACAAAAGATTAAGGAGTTGAAAGAGGTAATAGCACAACAGGAGGTTCTGGAAAGAGTGATAAAGGCAAGATATAAAGCCTTATCAGAGAATTTTGCAAAGACAAATGCAGCTTTTGAGAAGATATCACGTGAAAGTATTAAAGACAAAAAGAAGAAGAAGAAAATCACAAAGGATTATAACAACTTATGGTGGTTAGCTAAGCGCTTGAAGAGGAAAATGAAAAAATTGAAGGAAAAGATTAACACACATCCAAATTTACAGGTGTTGGCCCAGGTTGCTATAAATTTGCAGGGAGAGCAATCAAAAGAAAACTGAGTTTTTGATGGAACAATAGTTTTGAATGTGAAAGGTTTCCTTTTTGACCAAAACAGAGCTTTCAACAACATAGAAGGCGAAATTATAAACAATTAGTTGTTGAAAAGTAGAGCTTTCATCAACTAATTAACAAATCTTAAGGCGGAATAGGTGGTGAAACTACAGAATGAGAATTTTGGAAAGCTAAGCTGGAACATAATGATTTTGGAGTGATTTAAAGGGTAAGTGAGTATCAAAAGATTAATCATCGAATCAAGAAACATTCAGTATCAAAGATTAGTGGAGATTTTGGGGGTGAATGTTTAATTGGTCAACTAAAGTTTTGGTTACAGTTGTTGAAAGACTTCCAACCTTTGAAGACATGTGTCTTTTCCCTCCATGACACATCAAAGACATAGAAGTAATGAAGACCAGATGTCAAGATCAACTAAGAAGACAGTTCGATCCCTAGGAACTAGTTCTTTAATTATCCTATTGTATTAAGTTAGTTTGACTTTCTATATTTAGAAATCCAGATCCAATTTTTCAGGATCTTAGACTTGCTGTAAAGGCTATAAATGAATATATTTTTAAGATATCAGGGTTCGATTTTGGACACATTTTCTACTGTAATAGACTCTTATTTGATAATAGAATCACAATCTTCTTTTGTCTTCAATATCAGATTGGTCATGTACTTCGTCTCTCTACACTTTAATTTAATTTGTCTTAGCTTCTAAGGACTGCCATCTCTTTATTAAGCTCATAAAATTGAATTGAGGAACATCCTTGCTATCTTGTATGAACCTGCACCTTATTGTATTTGGTTATCAAGATTAGTATTCTTCATCCCCTGTTTAAACTATTTTGTCTGATTATTGATTTCTAAAAGCACTGTCTTGTTCGAATGTATGATGAGGTGTCCATTTCATTAGTTATTGATTTATCCCATTGATCCAAGCATACCTAAATTATCTTATCTTAAGTTACCAATCATCTTTGGCTTACAACCCCAAAGAGTTTCTTGGAGAGCTAACAAATTGGCGCCGTTGTCGGGGATCCGAGACTGAAGCTCAACTTTCCTGGGATACGACACAGAGCTGATTTTTTATGATAGAAAAAGATTAGACATTACATTGGTTGTAATTATCTATTTGGCAACTCCAAAAGTTCATCCTAGCTCTAAAGAGGATCAGTACCAGGGTGAATCCACAAGAATCACCTGTCACACTAGTGCCCAACCCGAAACTAATTCTCAGAAGAGGAAGATCATTCCAAGGTCAGACTTCAAAATCAAGCACTGAAGGTAATCCTCTTTTTAGTTCTAAGAAATCTATTACAAAAAACATTGAATCTTCTTCCACTAAGATTGTCAGTGAAAAAGCAACTGTAACCACTGTAGAAGAATCAATTATTTATTTTCAACAGGAAAATGTCATTGCTGAAGAAGTGATAGACTCGAATTTGGTTGAAGAGTTATCTAAGACCCTAGGGAGAAACCACAACTCTTCCTCTCTTGAGTACTTTCATTCACAGTAGGAAGAAGATCATATAAACATTCACACTAGCCTCCTTGCTGTAGAACATCTTCTTCAAGAGTTGTCTGCTAAAGGTGAAGAAAACTTGGCCAAACAACTTGCAAATTTCTATAGAGCCTCATATCAGACTTCTTTCCCATTAGAGAATTCCCCTTATTTAAAATTAAATTCCCCTAGTACTAAGGAATCATAGAAAATACCATCACCTATCTCACCCATCATCATTATGGCTGCACCTCCTCCTTTGACCAAGATGCAACAAATCCTAGCTGCTAGGTATGCGCCACTTATATTGCCAAATCCAGTATCAGCCATGCCTACAGGAGACTATCAGAAGTACATGCCCAAATTCACAGGTGAAGGCCATGTGACTGCTGAAGAACATATAGAAGCCTTTTACAGTTATGCAGAAAACCTTAACATTGAGGAAGAATATGTTTGGACCTGATTTTTTGTCCAAAGCTTAGATGGCCATGCTAGGAAGTGGTTCAAAGAACTTCCTACTGGTTCAATAGCTGGCATAAAGCAATTGGATGATATATTTTTGAAACCCTGGGGTGATAGAAGAGATTTTTTGTACTATATTACTGAATTTGGAAATCTAAGGAAAGAAAATGGTGAATCGGTCTCCGATTTCACTAAAAGGTTCAATAGGATGTATAGTAAAATACCAGCTGAGATAAAGCCTTCAGATGCCTCTGTTAAAATCACATATGCCAATTCATTTGATTCGGAATTATGTTTGTTTTTGAGAGAAAGGAGGTCACCTACACTATCTCTAATGCAAGATTTTTCCCTTGAAGTGGAATAAAATATATTGGCTACTCATAAGTTGAAGGGGAACACCAATAGAAGAAAGCCTAGAGATGAAGCTTCATCTTCATCCAATACTAATCCAAAATTAGACAAGATGGCTAAAATGTTAGAGTCTTTAACCTCTGAGATATCTAAACTCAAAATTGAAAACAAGCAACTTGTCAAGGGAAAGGGTACTTATGATTATGCAAATAGAAGCCCCAATCAGAATCCCAACAACTTTAGAAGAAATAATCAGCCAATGCAGATTTTGTAGAGAGAGAGAAAGCCTACTGAGGATTAGAGGATAAAGGCTCCTCTTCAAAATGTCGTGATGGATGAAGATGAAGGTGATTATCAAGAAGATAGAGAGGATAATATTCACTGCGTTGGGGATGATACAGGGGAGTCTTATCTAACACAACATGACTATGAAGAGGCATTAATGATCGAATAGATAGATGACATTTTTGTTGATAATGGTCTTTTTCAAATGTAAGAGAAAAACATATATAATCTCAGATCTAAGTCAAATACTGCCCAACAAAATGCACCAGCTTCTCCTAAGAAGATTGCTGCCCCTATCAAGCAAAAAGATCATATATCAGAGAATCAACAAACAACCTCTTCAAAAGTAAACACACCTACTCCTCCAAAGAAGACCGTTGTCCCTGCCAAACAACAAATTCAGAAAAATCATACCCCTAATGACCAACAAAGTGTTTTGAAAGCTCCTTCAAATGAGGTAAAAGTTCATGATAAAACCTCTTATTCTTTTAATTTTGAGGCTGAAATACAGAAAATTAAAATCCCCATCCCTTTGGTTGAGTTAATGAAGAATGAAACATTCAAGAGAGATATCCTCAAAACTCTTGACCCCAAGTTCATATCCCCCTCTGCTGATATTCTTAATATATATGATGACAAGCCAACCATTATTTTGGGCCAAATGATAGAAGATAGAGATGAAAGCTGACCACCTTTTTATATCTCTCTGAACATTCATGACAAAACATTACATAATTGTCTGTTAGACTCTGGTGCCTCTCACAACTTAATGCCAAAGGCGGTTATGGATGAGATTGGATTAGAGATTACCAAGTCTTACCATGATATTTTCTCATTTGACTCTCGAAAAGTTAAATGTCTTGGAATGATCAAGGACTTGGCTGTAACTTTGACCTAGGCATCTATGAAAACTATGGTTATGGATGTAGTAGTAGCAGAGATCCCGCTTAAATTTGGATGTTTGTTATCAAGATCGTGGATGAAGAGGCTAGGTGGAACTCTTCAAATGGATCTCTCATATGCTACTATCCATGTTTTTGGAAGAGTAAACAAAAGACTATACATGGAGTCACAGCTTGCATATGTTATCAGTGATGAACAAAATCCAACCAACCATCCTATTTACTTAGTTGACACAGGTATGGGATCTTGCCTATTACAAATTGATGATTCATTACCAAATTGATTGTTGCTTAGGAAGACTGCAATTCAGTCCACAGAAGTAGCAGAAGACGACCTTTGGACCATGTTCTTTGATGGTCCTTGTACTAAAGAATTAGCAGGAGCAGGGGTGGTGTTAATTTATCCTTCAAAGAAAACTACTCACTTGTCCTTTAAACTTAATTTTAAAGTGACTAACAACATTGCAGAGTATGAGGCGTTGCTCCTGGGATTAAATGCAGCCAAAGAGATGAAGATTCAAAGACTACAGGTATTCAGAGATGAAGATTTAATCATTCAGCAAGTAAACAAATCCTTCCAGACCAAGCATGTTAGGCTGAAAGCCTATAGGGATGAAGTTTTGACAACAATCCATACTTTTACAGATTTCAAAATTTCATACATACCCAAAGAAATGAATGAATTGGTTGATTCATTAGTTGTATCATCCTATACTTTTATACCTCCTCTACCCCCTAAATTGAATTACGAAATCCAAGTAAAGTATAGGCCATCACTCCTTGATAATGTAAAGTTTTGGAAGGTTTTCGAAGATGATGCCGGACTCACCAGATTTCTTGCAGTAATAGATGAGTTTGCAGATTTGCAAATTGATTTGGAAAATGAACATGACGAGGAAGCTGAAAAGCCAAAGCTCAGAAGTAAAATTGAAGCACATGAAATAGTTCAATTGTCCACTAACAGAATCCCTAAAGGATTGGTCCCTTTAGAAAATATTTTTGATAATAACGATGTGGTTTTCAAAATGGAAGAAAAGGAAGAGGACTCAAAAGTTTTTCAGTATAATGTAGCCAGTGAACAAGATCCTAAATATGTCAACTTAGCTTCCCATCTGACTGAAAAACAAAAGGCTGATTACGGTGAGTTGTTAAAAGAATTTGTTGATATCTTTGCTTGGTAATATGGTGACTTAAAGACATTCAATACTGAGATAATTCAACACAAGATTCCTTTAAACAAATATACAAAACCATTTAGGCAGAAACTTAGATCTTTCAGTCCTATGTTGCTGCCTACCATGGAAAAGGAGATCAAGAAGCTATTGGATGCCTAAATCATTATACCTCTCAGATACTCAGATTGGATTGCTAACCTTGTGCCTGTTAGGAAGAAAAATGGAGAGATCAGACTTTGTGTGGATTTCATAAATTTGAATAAATGTTCTAGGAAAGACAACTACCCGCTGCCCAAAATGGAACACATTCTACATAAGGTGTCAGGATCAAATGTGATGTCCTTTATTGATGGATTCTCCATATATAATCAGATCGTTGTCCATCTGGATGACAGAGAAAAGACTGCTTTTACCACTCCATGGGGTACATTTATGTACGAAAAGATGCCATTCATATTGATGAATGCGAGAGAAACGTTCCAGGGGGCAATGGACATAGCATTCGTTGGAGAGAAAGACAAATTTGTCTTGATATATCTTGATGACATAACTGTTTTTTCAGGAAGCCATGAACATCATTTGCAACACTTGAGAAAGACTTTCCTAAAATGCCGAAGGTATGGCATTTCTCTTAATCCTAAGAAATCTAATTTTGCACTTAAAGAAGGGAAATTGCTTGGACATATTGTTTTAGCTAATGGGGTAAGGATTGACCCAAAAAGAGTAGAAGCCATTAAAAAATTGTCTCTTCCTCGATCAAAAAAGGATATTCAGTCTTTCCTTGGAACTATAAACTTTATCAGGAGGTTTATAGAAAATTTTGCAGAACTTACAAAGAATATTACTTGTATGTTAAGAAAGAATTATGAAGTAATATGGACCGAAGAAGCTAAACACTCCTTCAATGCTATCAAAGAAGCCATTGTGACAACCCCTATTTTGATCAGCCCTGACTTTGACAAGAATTTTTATATCTTTTCATTTGCTTCAAAAGATACAATTGCAACTGTACTATTGCAGAGAAATGTTGATGATCAGGAGCAGTCGGTCGCCTTCTTCAGTAAAGTCTTGAGAGATGCTGAAGTGAAGTATGAATCATTGGAAAAACAAGCAGATGCACTCATCAAGTCATTAAAATCCTTCAGAGTTTACATCCTTCAAGCCAAGGTAATAGCTTATGTACCTTCAAGCTCAGTTAAAGATGTGCTTATGAAACCTGACATAGATAGAAAAAGGAGTAAGTGGATAGCAAAGTTAATTGAATTTGATGTCGAGATCAAGCCAACAAAAATTATGAAAGGTCAAGGCCTTGCCAAGCTTCTTGCATAAGAAAATTGTAAGTTGCTTGAGATAAATTTGGTGAGTGTAAATACATAAAATATTCAGTCTTCAGAGAACAAAGGAAGTGAGAAATTGTAGGTTTCACCTCACCTAGCTAACTGTGAATGGTACAACCACATCTTATATTTTCTACAGACTCTATCAATTCCTTCAGATTTGACAAGAACACAAGGGAGAGCCTTAAAGCTCAAAGCCATGAATTTCTGCATTAATGGCAACTTATTGTTCTGGAAAAATCCAATAGGGTTACTCTTGAGGTGCATAAACCAAGAAGAATCAGCTAGAATCATGACTGAATTTCATAATAGTGAGTGTGGAGGACATCACTATTGGAAGACTACCTCTCATAAAATCCTGAGAGTTGGTTACTATTGGCCATCTTTATTTCCAGATGTGTGTGAATTTGTGAAGAATCAGGTCGTCTCCCAAATGTACCTGTGACTACACCTCATGTGAAAGAGCTTAATGATCCCATCAAAGATGACAAAGCACATGAGAAAATCATACAAAGCCTTCCTAAGTTTTCTACGAATGATATGCCTTTTGCAACAGAGGAAGAGTTTGATCAAATTCAGTGGCCCAAGAAAGAAGAATATCAACAACTCCTAGACAAGTATAAAGACAAGGAAGTTGGGACCCTGAAGTTACTAAAAATAGGTGAAAGTGACATACTGATTCGACCTTCCCAGTAGCAAGTCTTTACCGCATAATCCCACCCCCATCCCTCTACACAATATACTAGGGTTGTTCAGGGTACAACCAAATACAAGATCAAAGAGTACAAGGTAGGGGATGTAGTATGTATGTGGGATACCAAGAAAGGAGAGCCAACTAATGTCAAAGGAAATACCCAATCTTGGCTCAGCCCTTTCAAAGTTGGAAGAAAATCAATTGACGATTCATATTACTTGTCCACTTTGGAAGGAAGAAAGCATCCATTACCTGTCAACGGGCACCTCCTCAAATCCCACCAAGGTGGGGGGACCTGACTTCACACACACACACACACACACACACACATATATATATTGGGGTGGTATCACCACCCCAAATGGTTACTAATAGTTTCTATTAAGATCAAGAAGTTTACAGGTTATGCCAGATATGATGAGGTTCTCATGCTCTATATGGTGAGCACATGTCCATGAGTTGGATCCAGATGCTATCCCCACTTTTAGGGATAACTAGGAGATTATGTCTCGAGGCTGACAGGTCCTAGACATGGAGTACCGAGAGCCAAATCGACTTGAGCATGGCCCTGGAGGGCCCATGTTTTCTCCCTTTCAACGCCTCCACTTTTTCAACAACAACAACATCCATCACCTTTTGCTTGGTATTGTATCAGATATGGTTATTTCTCCATGAGGTAATGAGTCTGGGTATCATTGTATGTGTCACTCTGATCCTCAAAACCTTTGAATATGTGCATTTAATTCCTTTTATTTCTAACAAATTCTTGGATCTTATACTTGTCCACTTGAGTATGTATGGGGGGAATGACAGGATGCCCTAGTAAGCCTGTGCCCATAGGTTTTGGTTTGCTACTAGGGGGGATTTCTGAAAAGTCATCGTCCGCTCCTGTCATATTAACACTTTTTCATCTTTCTTCCCACTCATCCACCCCATTACATTTGTCTAGGCATTGGGTTCACCAATCATTTAAGGGTTGCACCTTGCCTTGTGGGAAGAAGGGGCTAAAGGCCTAAAAGGTAAAAACAAGATGGAAAAAGATAAAATACTAAAAATAAAACCTCGAGATGCTTCACCTAGGGATCCCCGAGAGAGCAATAAAAGGCTTCTTAGCAAGTAACAAGAGGGACCCATAAAAATAATAAAACAAGACCTAGTAAGAGGATAGGGGGTCTCATTATGAGCCAACCTATTAGGTCCATGGGTACCTAGAAGTATGACACTACTAGCATTTGGTTACCATGCCAGGGTAGTGACTCTTGGTTGCATGGCCAAGAGAAAGGGGGTCTCATCACGAGCCAACCTTCTCATTTTTTTGAAAGTACTTGTGGGTAACGCTGCCACCGTTGGTCACCATGCCAGGGCAGTGTCCCCTGATTAGCCTATTGAAAGAAAAAATAAATAAAAAAGAATAATAAAGGCATGAATGAGCTTGGAAACAATTGCATCCAAGACATGTGTAACTCGCCTTCTATAAAGGCACCCACAGGTAAAGCTTTTCATTTCCCTGCTTTCACTGCACCCCTTGTCAGGACATCCCTTATCCACCTCACCCACTTACATGATTTATATTTAGTATTGTAACAAACCCACTACCATAATCAAGTTTTCGTTGATTTCTGCAGAATCAGAGCCCCTGAAATATCTACGGAGGCCTAGCATAAGCTAGCTCTTTCTCTCTCTCTGCTCCCATGTGATCGCGGGTCATGATCACAGGTCAAACAATCGTGATGCCTCTTTGTATTTCGTGCCTTGGTGCTACAGGGATGTCGAATCGTTTGACTCTGCAACCGCCGAACCCCGGCAGGGTTAGTGACTGGCCAATAGGGACGAATCCCTACAGGGTTAGCAATTGGCCATTAAGAACAACCCTGTCACGCGGTTGAGTGGAGTACAGGTGGCGAGAGGGGAAACACGACACGATGGGCGATGTGACAGGAGACGGGTCCCACTTCACATGCCACACTATTC
>ML789437.1:314969-329606 GCA_009831015.1 Picea engelmannii
TTTCATTCTTTCTTCTGCTTTTCGCATGCCAGCGTTCTCCCTGATTTTCTGAACTGGCTCTTTACTTGCCTCCTCTACGCATGCTTCATCATGCAACGCTGTGTTCCAGCATCTGTTTCATTCGTGTTCCAGCATCTGTGTTCCAGCATTCGTGTTCCAGCACCTGTGTTCCAGCATTCGTGTTCCAGCATTCGTGTTCCAGCATTTGTGTTCCAGCATTCGTGTTCCAGCATCTGTGTTCCAGCACTCGTGTTCCAGCATTCATGTTCCAGCAGTCGTGTTCCAGCAGTCGTGTTCCAGCATTCGTGTTCCAGCATTCGTGTTCCAGCATTTGTGTTCCAGCAGTCGTGTTCCATCATTCGTGTTCCAGCATTCGTGTTCCAGCATTCGTGTTCCACCATTTCTTGTGCGTGTTGACATCCTTGACTGCTCCATAACCGATTGCCATCAATGACAACCTTAACCATCTGCGTCAGTCTTCTGTTATAGCCATATCTCCAACAATCGCTTCTCCCCCACGCCTTATCCTCTTGCGAGGTTGCATGTGGCGTGATTTCCCTCGCGATGGTCAGGCCTGACGACTCTACAGATGGGTGGTTCACCTCCCCATCCCTCATTAATTCCTGAGGAGCCATCTACCTACTATCCTGTGAGACATTTAATTCGGGGCCAGCGAGCCGCTTTTGGTTCACCGGGCCAGTGAAGTTCAAATACGATATTGATTTTCGGTGGAAGTTAACGCCACCTTTCCAGGTGCCTTCCACCGCCTTTCTGTAGCCATCATGGTCTCTTTTTCAACATATCCCCTCTTAGCAGTCCTACAATATAAATTCATAATATTATTCACATTCATCGACCTTTTCCACAAGGTCCATTCACATCACATATTCACATTTCTGAGTTTGCCACGGTTCTTGGCCAGTCTAGTTATTTTTACAAACTAGGGGAAACAGGGTGTTACAAGTCTCTTCCGAGAACATCCATTTTCCAGTGGACACTAGCCCAATAGGACACCCTGTCACTTTCCCAAACCTTGTATTGCACACTTGTATAATGTCTTTGAGCATTTAACTGGGGTAATAGGGGTTTTATGCACATGTTTAATAATATTGATGATGAGATGTGATTGACATTGCTATGATCCTTGTGACTTATGAGCTCATGGAGGGAATATATGTTAATGTGCAAGATCATGCTCGATGGACAAGTACCACATTGGATAGGTACACATGGGGATATGATTAGTTCGGACCTCCATGGGGATGAAGAGCCCACCCGATGGATGTTGAGACCCCAACAAGGGGCAGAGCATTTGTACCAGGGAAGAGCAGAAGAATCCACCAGAGGCAACTGAGCAGACCTGTACCTAGGGGGGTTGATCCCTCTCCACAGGAACGTTGGCCTTGGAAGGCCCAGGACGTCTCCCAGGATGCCCATGACATCACCTAACAATATGGACATTTTGGGAGGCATCTATGGCAATTTTGGCACGTGTGGCAACTTGGAGAAGCCCAAGGAGGGATAAGGTTTTGCTCCAGGAGGCTGCATTTTCCCTAAAAGGGGCTAACGTCACCCTAGAAAGGGGATGACATCTCACTATTTCTTTATTAGGGTTTAATTCTAAACATTTAATGTAAAACAATATGATTTTGGTATTTTGGCCTTGTCGACCTTTTAGTGACCTAAAATGTAATTTAGGTCATTGGTACACTATATATTGAGGGTTTTCACTCTCATTTTATCATCATATTTCACTCACACATTAGTGAGGTCTAAAATTTGCACCCTTCTTAGGGTTATTGGCTGAAATTTTGAGGCGCACTTGTTGAAGGAAGATTTTACTCGACATTTTTGGAATTTCTCTTGGTGGAAGGTGTTACAACTAGGGTTTTGCTACATGGTTTTTTGGTTTATGTAAGTGAATTTATACAAACACTTATTAATTGAATGGTTTTAGTTTCATTTACTTGCATATGTTATTATATTTTGCTGAATCAAACCCTAGGTGACAAGCACTAGTTAATGTCCTTGTCTCATGTCCCCATCAAGATTTTGAGCCATTTGATTTGTTAAAGAGGATAGATCCTTTCCATAGAAACACTCTATCCATCTTCTTCTAGCTAGCCATTTTTCCTTTTTTGTTGAGCTAAGAAGGAGAAAACACACCAAGGCCTAGGTCTCTACTCCTTGGTGAGCCGATTTTCCCTAGGGTTTGCCTAGTGAAGCCTTTCTTGAATCTTGTTGCCTTCAATAAGACCCTGCTTCCATCAAGATGGTTAATACTTCTAGTAAACTCAGAATGAAAGGAAAATGAAAGTATATGACAAGTATAGAGCAAACCTTATAGCGGGAGTTCTCTCTCTATTATCTCTTGCCTTTGTCTCTTTATTTGATTGAGCTTTTATTCTTTCTCAATAACTTATGATAGTTCAACTACCTTTCTTTAGTTAAGCTTAATTATCTTAACTAATTAATTGAGACAAATAAATAATAATATATATAAATAAGGGTCTAATTAAATAATAACTAAATAGGTGGGACCCCTTGTGACTCCAGTTTCAATTTATTTTAATAGTCATCAAAACATGAAGTATAAAACCCAAAACATTCTCATTCTCATATTAATGATCAAATATTTTAATATCAACAAAATATAACATGACTATATCAAAAATGGAATTATATCGATGATGTCCAAAGCATTGTCTAAACATGTATTTGTTGTCCAAAACATTGTCAAAATAAAAATACTATCCTCAATAGAAAATGATATTAATCAACATTAAAAACCATATCTGCTATGAGAGGAATTTGGCCTCTTTTCACAGCTGCCCTCTTTTGATCTTTTTGTTGCAGCCTTAGGTTGATTGGAACCTTGAGGATGGATCTCGTTGATGACATGGGAGAAATTTTCTTTGAGACGAAGATTAGAGGACATAGATTCAGATTAATCTTTGGATGACTTGGAGGGAGTGGCCACTCCTTTTCCTTTATCTGGCTTTTGCTTGGGAACATAAGTTCTTAGCCTTTTACTTGCATGAGAACATTGTACGAGTGAGACAACATGATCAACTTGGGCATTTGGATTTTTTGGCAATGGAGGAGGGGGTAATGGAAAATACACAGTAGGCCAACCATGGTGATGAGCAGCAGGCTAGTGGAAAATATTTTGCCAACCATCATTGGAGGTGGTTTTGGCTTCATAGAAACATGACGGGGAACACAGATACTAGAAAATTTCTGATGTGGTTGAAAGGGAGGCCTCTCAGGTTGGGGTTGGACAATCCCATGGCCAACTAGGTTGAAAAACCCAGTTTGAAAGAGTTTATTTAGTTCCTGTGGATCAACATCAAAATGTATCGAAAATCGTGGCCTTCTATGGCCTCTTTGCCAATTTCCTCTACCTCTATTAGCACCTCTATTAACACCTCTACCATTGTTGCCTCTACTAAAGAAACTCATCCTGAAGCAATATTCCAAACATGTTATGAAAAAATCTTAACAATCCATGCATCAATACTCTACCTAAGTAAAATCAAAATGTTGGCTCTATCATTCACCACAAAAGCACATGCAATCCATCCATCAGCATCTCAAAACTCGGCAATCAATTGCCATTTTAACAGGGAGTGGTAGGGCTATTGGGAAGATGAGGGGCTTATAATGAGTGAAAAATGGTAACATGGATGGGAAGTGACCAATGAATATTTTTCAAACAAATGCATAAGTAACAGAAAATGTATCCATATCCAAACTTCCAATACCAGTGATCAACTCACCTTTTCTTTTGTTATTAATCTTTTATTTTTTCAAAAAAAGAAATTCATAATAATAGAACAAAGAATGTTTTAAATGTATTTGGGAAAACGATGGGCATATAATGAGTGAAAAGTGAGATAATGGAAGGGGAAAAAAATTATTATTGTTCTATTATATGCAATAGTATCTATTAAAAAAAATGCCATCACTATCAACTGTGGAAACTTTTTTTTGTTAATAATTCAAATCCAATACACAACAGTTTTTATAGTACCCAATATAAAACCCCGGGAATTTTCAGGACTGTCAGACTTTACAAATTTAATTTCCTCTTCCTTTTCATTTACTCGCAGAGATTTTATAAGACACTGTTAACAAAGTTACTCAAAAAAATTAAAACCACACTACATCAAGCGTGCATGGGAGGCTGATAAAACAACATAAGCCATCGAACTTTTACTATACAACACTGGTATCACAACCTTCAATACTTGATGCATAAACAAACTGGGTTCTAAAACCTCATATGAAGATGGTTCTCATTGTTTTAATTTAACATCTTATAACTTCAAAATCGACCAAACCCCCATGCATAAATAACAAACGAGCCAAGAATTCATGCATATAACATGTCTTCCCCATTGTCTGGTTAATCACTATAACCCATATCAAGACCATAATTCAAATCTTATGAATTTCCATACACCAGATAAGAGAACCGAGGTCTGGGTACGAAAAGGCGAAACATTCATATGGGATTTGCAAAAAAAAACATTTAACCATTTATTTCCACCACAGACTTTCTACATACCTCATATGGTGTCGCAAGGAAAATACGCCTATCTATTCACAACAGTTGAAAGATAATTTAAAAGAGCTGTAAATCTTCCAAAGAATGAGGAAAGGGTATGGTGTTACTCAGAGAAAAAAACNTCCAAAGAATGAGGAAAGGGTATGGCGTTACGTAGAGAAAAAAACAAAAAAAAAACAAATTGTTCTTTTATTTCTCAGAAAAAACCCTTGAATTTTAACAGAGATGAGTGAAACCAAAAAATATTTTCCATAATTATTTTCCAACAGTCATAGAAACATAAGAAACACTCATTCTGGGCACAACAAAATCACATAGTCCAAACAGAAAGGAATTTCAAACACTATTCTCAGCTTGAAAAATTTAAATTCCAAGATAGAGGAAACTCCATATAAATGCAATTTTCCCAGTCGTGATAACCACATACATCCATCATAAAATTTGGAAAGAAAAAACAGTCTGTAAGCAAATCTAAGAGCCAATATTATGATTTTATTTGGAGGGGAGCTACAGTTCGTGAATGGAGAGGTAAGAGCCAACATACCTGTAAGGAGAATGCCAGAAAACCAACAAGAACCGCTATTCTTTCCAAGGCCAAGCCAAACAGAGGCAACACCAGCCAAAGCAACCAACACAAGTGCGAGCCAAGTGAGGGTGGCGACCTCGAGGTAGGGTTAGAGCGACGTGTAACAATAGCACGCCATTTCTCACATTAATTTGCATCAACTAGAGCCAAGTACGAGTGCACCCAACACATCCAACGAATAGTCCACTATGTTTTCCACATGTTACGAGGAGAATCTCTCTATGGCTAGGGTGAACCAAAACAGACGGAAATGACTACAGAAATCAACTCTATTCCAACAACATGCTATATAAACCAATGTGCAAGCAAGATAGGAAAGAGGCCTACCTCATCCAAATGTTTGATGATGTCCATCGTTGAACACTTTGACCCAAAGCTATATATACCTGCAACAAGTTCTCAAAAAACAAGCAAAAAACAAGCATATGGTGCAAATATAAAGGGTTAGCACATTAGATAGCATAATCCATCAATATACATAGAAAATACGCCCATGGATAATAACTCATATATTTTCAAGATATCAATTGCACGTGAAATGAGTATTTCTATTAATAAATGATCAACAAAAGTGAAAATATTACAGACTTCCGTGTCGGCACGGTTCGCAACCGAGAAACCAAGTTCCTTCCAATTGGGCCTCCACCACTTCAATCCTCGACCAAAGGCAAGCTCATATAAGGTAGACAATGAGGTTCTCCATTAATAAGGGAAGAGATTGGGGATTGAACACTGTGTTCAGACTTAAAGGACAAAGGGATGTAGACTCAATATGAAGTAAATAATTTCTCCAGAGTAACTTTGCTCTCAAAGTTGAATTATTTCTCTCTTTTTTTCCACAACTCGGAATTGTCTTCTTTATAGCCTTCAAAATGCAACTGAAGGGCCAAGTCGGAACGTTTCCAGTATATGGAAGGCTAAAGATCAGAGATCTTCTGTCGTGACATGGAAACCTGAAATTTAATTTTGATTTTCTGGTGCAAATCCCGATGTACGCGGGTTGTAGTGGAGAATCCTGCATATATGCTTGTTGTATAGGGTGCAAGATGTGTACAAGTGGAAAAATTTGTATTTTTGTCTCTGGAATTTTGGTAACAAGGAATATAATTCTGCATAGGGAAATGTAATAAGGCCCTCTCTGCAAGATTGTGTAGGGTGAGGCAAATCTTGCTCTAACAGATGCCCCCTAATGTGTGAGGTTAGAGGAGAATCTGCGATGGACGAAATACATTATAAATAACCCAAAATTAGAGTGGTAGAGAACCAGATGGACGAACTCAGGTGCTCATTACATTCTGCACTGACTTTTCATACATGGCTTCCAATAAAATTACACTACAGATCCATGTGAAAAATATACCAAATAAGTGTCTGTGGCCATGAATAGGAAAATACAAACGCGGTTACATGCCAATAACTATCATAGTCACGAACAAGGCCCAGTAGAACCAGTCTCAAAACCAATATGAAGATATTTGTATACCATGGAGGACAATCTGATCTTCCATGATCACTAAAGTCATATAGGCACTGGTCCAATGATAAGGAAGCAACAACTCAGGAAAGTTGCAGCCACATAGTGATGTCTTCAAGTCTTCTACACAATCCACCAAATGTGCAAGTCTACATCATGTGAATAAAGGAGTTGAGGTCGAACACAATGAGACATCGTTTGATTACCGGTCATTGATGTATACCATTAACAAACACAAGACAACCTACCGATAATGAAAGTAGGTATCAAGGCACCAAGCACATTCTTACAAGTGTGAATAAAGGAGTCGATGTAGAACACCTTAAGAATCCATCGATCAAGAGACATTGATGTATTCCCAACTATCATTGGCGAGAGAGCCTACCACTGATGACTGCAAGCCTCAAGGTACTCATAAGACTCTAGGTCTCGTTTCCAGAATAAATGGGTTGAAGTCGATGGAAAGAGACCCATTGAAAGGAGAGCATTAAGGAATCTCTCATCAGTCAGCATGAGGTACAAAGTAAGAGCCTCATGATTTGGTGGAAATCAAATGAAGAACATGTTCACAAACCAACGACCTTGTGTGTCTTTCACGTGTGCCAAGTGCAAGTGGTACCCAAAAAAGACCCTCTGAATAACAACCAATGATGAAAACTGTTGACAAAGGCGAGGAAGCCACCAATAAATCTAATGGCATCCAAGACACTGCACGAATCCCAATTTGTGAATATATGTCTTGTCATCGAACACAAGGGAAACCACCTAGTCATACTACCAATGATGAAATGTCAACTGTTGGGCTCAAGGTTACCTACCAATGATGAAAGTAGGCCCAAGGTGCATGATAGGACTACAATATCATGTGATTCTGAGACAAACTGAGGGTATGGACGACATGCAAAGTCAAGAGTTCTGAGGAGTGGCCGAAACAGGTTGATAAACTTCCTTTGAACAAGAGCATGATACATATGGAGGATTATGATATCATAGACCTGATGATAAAATCATGAGATGCAGGAGGCATCAATGAAGTTCTCTGTAGGGACTGAAAGAGTAACTAGTCAGTAGAGAAGACTCTGTAATGAGCTCAACTTTCTAAGGCCATGCTAATCCCAAAATTATGATGATGAATGGACTCAAATAATTTTATGCTCTGTTCAAAGGTGGCGTGATTGCTACCGATATAAGATAATACTCCCTTCCCACCCTTTTTTTTTTGTTTTTTCATAGACAAATGAATGTTATGATACATAGGAGGAAACAAGTGTCGCAAGTAAGAAAAACTAGTTCCAGCAGTGGAACATACCTATGCTCAATGCAGGGAAGTGCATGCGAGAGATGGACACTCGGGGGAATGTTCCCTCCTAGGTATAGGGTGTCAAATTGCGAAGGATATAAACAAGGCTTTTCTTGGTTAAGGATGCAAAACTACTGAGGAAAACAGTTTATAACGCAAAGCGTGAACCAGATATAGGCTCAATACTGCAAGCAAAGGGATGAGATGCAATCACAACTTAACACCAAAAAATTTCATTTTTTATATCTTTTAGTCTACTTGGTGTGAAAAAGGGATAAACTTGTGCCAAATAGACGTATTTTCAAAACCAATTTATGAGTGTGAAAAATACAAGTCACTTGGCGATCTTTTCACTTTTTGGTAATGAGTCGGAAAAGATCTTAACTAAGACTCACGACCTTTCAAATCCAATTTAACGAGTGTGAAAGGGACAAATCACTTGACAATCTTTTCACTTTTTAAAGGGGAGTTGGAAAATAGCTTAAATTAAACTCATTTGGGAGTCCATGGGGTATAAGGTTGCATGTTTATGAATGAGAAATGAGGCTCAACATAAAGTCTAGAACAAGTTGTGAGGGACTCCTAGTCCTGTTGAAAAAATATCTGCATGGGCACCAAATGCAATAGGGAATCTAACTAGGGCACCCATGTTCGGTAAGTCTTTACCACTTGAAAACGACACAACTTTATAGTAGATGGAGGGTTTGGTGTCGCAACAAATGGGTTCGTACCTAGGGCATAAAGAGTGATAATTATAGGATAATGTGAAAATGCATAACGGAATGGATACCTATCCTATATGTTGGGTAATGAACATACCTTCCTGAGGTGACAAATGATCAACATAACACTGAAATATGCAAGAATCTCAGGTTAAAACTGCAAAAACCAACTTGATCCACCTTTGTATTAGTCCATTAGGTGAAAAAATGTCTTAAAACTATAGAAAGTGGGTAAAAATAATTTATAAATACTAACAAAATAAAAAATTGCTATACCATTTTGATTTTTTACCCAACTAGTGCAAATTGGACCAAAATACCTCCAAGATTCAAACGACGATTGCGGGAACATCATGCAGTGAAATCAAAAACCGTCTGGATCAGGTAATTCTTGTTCTCTTCCTCTTCAATTGCAATGGTTTAAAATTTTCAATTAGGTCTTAACTTTTTAGTTATTGAGGGCACAGAGTATAGATTTCGATGTACGTGGGATGGATTTGATTAGGTCGCGTATACGACGAGGTATACACTATTGTGTGAACTACAGGGGGTGTATATTAAGCCCTACACGTGATTGTATGTAAAGGAGGCCGCGTACAGGCACAAAAATGATCATTTTGAAGGGTTCTAACTCAAAATTTTATTTGTCTTTGACAAGATGGTTCCTGAATGGAGAGAGAGAGGGAGAGAACGAGGAGGTCGATCATGCTGTAGATCGAGATCCGGCGGCCCAAATGGCCTTAAAGAGATGTGGCTTGTATAAGTTTTGGGCGCTCAAAGGAATGAGAGCCCATGTGAGAGTGAGAGCTTCAATCTCGAATTTGCATCCAAAAATTGAATTTGCCTCCTTTTGTTAAGCTCATAAGTTTATTATGCATACTCAACACTTAGCACCAAAACATGTCATGTCCCACATTCCTTGCTAGTGAAGGATTGCTACCTTATAACACTTATCAATTGTCCATGCTAATAGCAAGTATACCATAAATGAAACATGCCATAACTATATGTGGCTCATGCTTGGAGTTTGAATCAATTAAGTCAAAATATATGTGTAGCAAGAATAAGCAAATATACTTATTAAAACACACATTTTCCCTTTTCATTTCTTTTTCAAATTAAATTTCCAGCACACCCATCATTCATCCTGAAAGCGATTTCAAAGTTCTGGGTTTATTTCCAAACTATAGAATCAATTTTGCAAGGTAGTCATGAGCGCAATCATTAAAAGCGTCTTTTATCATTATTCCACACACACACACACACACACACACACACACACACACACACACAAGGCATTTTAACCCATTTGCATGCATGGATCAAAGTGGATGGTAACTTTTTTCTTTCTCTTGATTCGAGGTCTCATTTATTAGATCGTGGTTTCACAATTCTTGGAGATGTGGGGGTATAGGGCGCTCAAGAAAGTTGGATGCAAATATGGCTACCAACGAAGGATTTAGGACTTCATGGAGATATGGTTGTTGAATGGAGGGCCTATATTAGACTTCTCTCTCAAAATGCAATATGTCTTCATGACAGGGAGGACGAGTTGGTTTGACCATGGAATAAGGATATGGGTATAGTCACTACCAAACTGGGATACAAAGCCCTTTCTTATAATCTAGTGGATGGTGATAGTAAGTGGTGGTGGCCATTAATTTGGAAATGGAAGAGTCCTTTAAAGACTCAAATATTTCCATGTCCACCGTTGGAAAATTGGATTCTCACTAGGGACAATGGGAAAAAGCGAGGTTGGTATAATGCTGTAAATAATTATGAATATATTTAACATTGTCCGCATTTAATATTGTCATACATAATAAATGAGGGTCTGTATAGTGTTCAATGTGTATTATAGTTCTTAGAACCATATCTATGTTATAAAGATCGGTGTGAAATAGGTGATTTAATAAAGTATCGTTGTAGTGTATGGATATTTTTCTTTATTTATCAAACGTTTCTGCCCTAAGGAAGATTTATCAGGTGATCAATGTTGTTTTCTTGCTCGCCTCCAAGAAAAATTCATCACTAGAATGTAGCACAATTTATGGTTCAAATTCCAAATTGCTTTTATCCATTCCATTATTGAAGAACTATTAAAAACCAACGACTATGAAGAAGCACCTAAATACATGCTCTATTCACACATCACCAACTTATTTCTAGATCATCATGTTCCAATAGTTATGGATGGTGCCCCTTTCTAGAAGAGATTCCTTGTTTTACACCCTATGGCACCTCGATATCTTTCTCCAAACAACATGATTAAAGATCCAAATCCATTTGATAATATGGCATAACATTTTGAAGGTCGAAATCTCCATCATGTGTACCAACATATGAATGAAGGATAAAGGAAGTGTGTTGGTCCCATAGAATATTTTGTACATTTTTCATATTTGTAAAAGTTGTCAGCAATGTATGTAAAGTTTCCAACCGTATTAATAAAAGTAGTTTTGATTTGGCGCTTGAAAAACTCTCTCAAAATTTAGAGAATATTTCTAGAAAAATGGTTGATTTGTGACACTTTCCATGAATCAAGTCCTGACCATAAGTGCTAGCTGTATATATTCAAGCACTCTCTCATTTGAGAGGGCATCTAGAATATTCGAGAGTTTTGAGTAGAGTCTTCAAGAGTCATGAATATCCATCACGCCTTTGGTCATCAAGCCTTTGGTGTTCATCAAGCTTGGTTATTCAAATAATCCTTTGACTTCTCTTATGTATGGGGTCTAAGTCTTTTTGTTAGAAGAGAGTCAATATGAGAATTGCAGTTGAGCTCTGCATTGACTTCGTATTGTTAGACTTGTCTATATCTTCTGAAGTAGACTACCTCTAGGTTGTGTTGACACGAATTTTTAGATCTTAGTCAACAAGGGGATGTGACCCAGACTAAAGCTCTTTAAATAACCTAAATCGTTTGGGATGGACACTCTCAATGGGTTTATAGCCTTTGTTGGCCTTTGGATCTCTCCCTCTTCCAAAGAAAAGAACCCAATTAAGACTAAGTTGTCTGATTATTATATACAATGGAGAATGTAACCTAATGCTTTGTCTAAGTTAGTGTTTATAGTCTACAGAGTAAGTAATATAGTACAATAGTTAGCATCTAAAGTACAATGAATAGTATGTAAAAATACAAGATATATGATACAAGACCAGGCAAACCAGAACCTGATGTAAGTGGTGCTAATAACATGTAATATATGTTCTTACAAAATAAAAGAAAATACGAATGAATTTCAATTGTAAATTAAAATTTCTACAAACTTGTAATATGTTAAATAAAAGAATGAAAACTACTACCAAGTAAGCTTCAAATCTTTCAAGCACGACAAAATAGTCTATTCTTGTTTTCAGAATCACATATCAAAAGTTAACTGTGTATAAAACTAGCACAACTACATAATTATGGCTGATCAACGCCGAAACGCTGATAAGATGAAAAGAATCCTTAAAAGAATATATTAAATTTTATTATTGATTAACAAATAAACGGTTACGCTTCATTTATTTGGTGTTAATAGTTTAATTTATGTTAATCACTTAAGTGGCAATCAGTTAGCTATCAAAGTAATTTTTAAATATGAATAGGTAAATGTAAAAAAGTAAACACATAAACGGATTTTATAATTACGCCGAGGCGTACACCTATTGACAATGGGCACAATTAATGATCTTTTAACCTTATTAAAGATGCTCGCATATTTTTAGTCGTCCTCCAAAATCAATGGATCAGATTTATTGTTCATAACTTTCTTGCATTTATCAAGGCATCCGTTAACATGTTTACTTTTTAACATTTACCTAATCACATTAAAAAATTACAGTAAGGATATGTAATTGCCACGTTCCATTTATCAACCTAATGCAGCCAAACGTTTCATATTACCACAGACGAATTACCACAAACATTTTATATTGGAGTCACTCATTCTCAGGCATGCGTTCTCAACCGCTACCTTTCGGCGTTCGTTATTGAAATCAGAGCCATTTATTTTGTGTGACTACTAAGAATATTCCAGCCATATTTCATCCTGTCCATAAAAAACTTATTAATCACTAAACCCCTATTAAATCTGCCCATTGTCAATAGATGTACGGCGTAACAAATTAAAATAACTATCTAATTATTTCTTATCTAAAATACAAAAGGAAAACTATAACAATCCCTGCAGTGCAATGAATCAACTACTCTTATTTATGAAATTACTTTTATTTATGAAATTTCAGTAAACAAGAACGAGAAGAAATATAACGTCACAGGAATTACTACAGTCCTTGCATCAGTTCATTCAAATAATATAGCATTTCCAAATCAACCTAAATCTCTGAATATAAATCACAGACTCAGATTTGTAGTCTTCCTTGAGATACAAATCATCGAAGGAAAGATTATACCAAATACAAATATAAAAGGAACTAATGCAGAGGAAGTACAATGCAATACTGATATATTCACAGACTAAGATCACATAAAAGAACATAATTGTTTCTTCAAGATATTCCAAAATAATATTATAGATACTAAAGAAGGAACATTTAGCAATTGAATATAAAAGATAACATATATCTACCATTAATGGATTAAAGAAGTTTAAATTCACTTCCAGTTTCGAAATATGTTTATAAAAGTGATTCCACAATCACTAACCGGGTTTTTCTAGAATTGTCTCCCCCTCCATAACTCACGATATCTCTCAAATTGAGCGTTTGTTTGGGAAAAACCTCATGAGTGACAATTACCTTGCCTTCCTCTTTCCTCATAACTTACCACTTAATATATTAATCAACCAAATTTTTATTAAATGCTTGTTATTAAAAAAATTATTAAATCCTAGGGTTTCACATAGTTTATTTTAGGTTTCCTTCGCTCCACATGAATCCTGTTGTGGATCTGAAACGTCGACAATAAATTGAGAATATTATGGTTCTTCCAATAATTTATAAAAAAAAAAAAGAACTCGTTCTGAAAATAGATTTTCGATAGTTTCAAGAAATTCTTAATGCTTTGCTCAGAAATCCAGCCCGAAGTTTCCTACTGTGAACTAGAAATAATGCTCGACTTTCTCTTCTCGATCCTTCTGGAAATGATCTCCCAAATCAAGCCACGATATGGAGTGTGAGATTCAATTGATTATCATTGTTTTTCCTGATTTAAAACTCATATCACGATCAGATCCAAATCACCAATTGGATACTTGCAAATCACAAAAAATAAAAACGCATCAATGACTAAAATATTCTAAAAATGGCTACATAATCGTTGTAACTATTCTAATAAACAAAAATTACAACTAATTAAATCAATCAAAGCTTCATATTCTGGAAAACAATTTTACACTAACTCAAATATGGACATAAATGATAAAAATTATAAATATAAACAGATGCAAGAAGAAAATTGATGAATACAGGACAATTCATTCTTACATATCATGATCTCAGTGCAAAGAGGATGATATAGCACACAACCAAACTCAAATCCATGGCACCATAATAAAATAGTAATGAGATATATGAAGGTTAATACCCAATAGCTAATAACTATGAGTACCCGTTGCAATGATTTCGACAAGATCACTATGTTTCTAATGGCCAGCTCAACACAAGAAATATTTTTTGCATTGACAAAAAAAAAATGTGTGTGCATAAAAGAAATCATCATGACTCAAAAACTGAATCGAAAAACCTTGAAAGTTTCAATGAGAAAAGTCGATCATAGATCAAACAGGTTCTAGGAATGGCGAGGGTACTTTAAGGCACGTCATGTTTTAAAGCATGGACAACAGGCAGGACGAAACACATTTGTGTTCATAGTCCAACTGTAATGACCCAATTCTGCAGCTCATCTGCCAAATAATATCACCAAGAGCTTTGTAATTCTGCAGCTCATCTGCCAAATAATATCACCAAGAGCTTTGTAGTGAATTTAAGAAAACAAGAATAAGTGGATGAGAGTAATAGTAAATGAATTCTTGA
>ML789438.1:0-13858 GCA_009831015.1 Picea engelmannii
ATGAGTCCATTTGTTAGTATTGATGTGCATTTAATAGTTTGGTGTGCATTTTCCAATGCATGGAGTGTATTTCATTGAAGGAAATTGATGTTGTGGGAATTCTATGACACATGGTGCGAATTTTCTCATCATCCCAGTGCCATTGTGTGAATGTTTTGGAATCCTTGGTTTTATTCTATATGTGATAAAATTTACCTTTAGTTTCACTAAGGCATTTAACTAGGGCATGCATTTCATCCTTCTTGCATAGTCCAACATTAAGAGAGAATTTGATGATGTTGGTGTATTTTTAAGGGTTTCTAGCAAGAAAAAAGATGATGGAGGTTAAGAGCATGCATTTTTGGCACTTTGGTGTGCATACTAGACTTGTAAGAAGATTTCACATGAAATATTAAATCTTCACCTTGCTCCTTACCACCTCAAGCATACATTTTTCAATCCATGGAGTGAATTCATTGAAGGAAAGTGATGTTGTCGGCATTCTAAGGAACATGGTGTGGGTTTTATCATCATACCAATGCCATGGAATGGATATTTTGGAATCCTTGGTGTTTATTTCACATGCGGTAAAATTTTACTATAATTTCACTAAGGTGTTTGACTAGGGTGTGCATTTTCATCCTTCTTGAACCGCCCAACACTAGGAGTGAATTTGATAGTGTTGACATACATTGCTAGGGAATCTAGTAGGAAAAATAATTATGGAGGTTAAGAGAATGCATTTTTATCACTTTGGTGTTCATTTTGGACTTGTAAAAATATCAAAGAAGAGAAATGACATGCATTTTTTAGAATCCTTTGTTTTTATTTTACATGCTATAAATTTTGGCTTCAATTTCACTAAGGCATTTGACTAGAGAATGTGTTTTCATCCTTGTTGCAACATCCAAAATCAAGAGCACATTTGATAGCATTAACATTATTTTTTTAGGGATTCCAACAAGAAAAACAATGATGGAGGTTAAGAGAATGCATATTTTGGCACTTTGGTGCATATTTTAGACTAGTAAGAAGATCTAACTTGAAATATTAGATTTTCACCTTGGTTCCTACCACCTCAGGTATCCATTTTCTAATACATGGAATACATTTCATTGAAGGAAAGTAATAGAGTGGGAATTCTAAAGTACATGACATGCATATGTACATTAGACAAGATCCACAATGTGCATTTTTTGGAATCCTTGATGTTTATTCTACATGTGGTAAAATTTGTCTTTAATTTCACTAATGCATTTGACCAGGGTGTGTATTTTCTTCAATTATATAGTCGAGTTAAAATGATAGTTTTGGAGCCTATTTGCAATGTATGAGGTTCACACTTGGGTACTCACATAAGCCTATTCAGTTAGATGTGCCTCATACAATCCACCCTAGTCTTGTGTTCACATGTGACCCTCCTAATGATGATACAATTTCTCTCAACTACTACCCTCGATTTGTAAATTTCCTTGGATATTCCACTGGAAAATTTCATCCCAACAGATCTTATAACATTTTCAAATCTTAGACTATGAAAACTAATTTTCCTTATATCCCAGATGAATTAATTACTAGCTTTACTTGAATTTATGTAAAATCCGAATTACGAAAATGAAAGAAATGAGAAAAAGAACACACCATCCACACACAAATGAACACTAGATATATCTTTGGAAACCCAATACAGGAGAAAATCCATCTAGAAGGTGAGGCCTATGCTTTGGTCTCTTTTCTCCAATTATGAATATAAAGTACAAAGAAAGGGATAGAGTTTCCTTTGACACTATGTTTTGAATGAATGCTATCGAATATCCTACCTCCTCTATTATGATCTCAAAATACCACTCCTATATGCTCTGCTCAACTATGGAAAAATACAATGCAAAAGAATGGAACCCATTCTCCTCCTAGCGACCCGGTATTTAACATAGCCTGATAGTCATCTAAGGTTTAAAGGGTTTTGACTTCCACAACCTTCAATTAGTGATAAGGTTTGGACCTTCTAGAATGTTTTTGAAAGTCCACATGTGGCTAGACCCACATGTGGCTAGCCCCACATGTGTGGGTAATGGGGGATAATGTGGCATCCACTCATAGCATGGTGGTCACCAAGGTTGGTCAACTTAAGGGAGGCATAACTTTCACGTACGAGCTCCGATTGAGGAATTTTTTTCACCATTGGAAAGTTCTCGGTGTGTATATCACTATTGAGGGTGTGTGAATAATTTTTAGACACCATAAACCCTAAAAATGTCGTTTAATGCCTCAATGTATTTGGAAGGTTCCAGACCCCAATTTTCCAAACATGGACTTGCCACTAAAATGGTCGTGCAAGCCGATTCCTCCAACTTTTCCACCCATAAAATACTAGGATAGATGAAAAACTATATGATGATCCAATATGGATCATATTTCCCCCATTTAAGGATGATTTGGTCCCCAAAATATTTACTTAATGAGGTGAGGAAATTTTTCCTCTACCTTCTCCCTAGAGTACCATTTTTCTTTACCTAGAAGTTTTTCTTTCAACCCAATCTGCTAAAGGTCAAGCTGTCCATGTCTTGTAGTTCTTGACTTCCTTTGCAAAACTATGTCTTCTACCAACTTTTCCTGAGCATATGGTGCTAATTCCTCTATAGTAGGTAGGACCTGCTCCACCTCCTGATCCAACATGGAAGGCTAATATAGTTTCAAATTATCCACATTCACTATTGAGTAAATGTGCATGTATGGGGGTATACTGAGTCTGTAGGTTTTATCTCACACCTTTTCCAGTACTTCAAAAGGGACATATTGCAGAGCCTTGATATTCTTATTAATACCTTGTAGTATTTCCTTGTTCAATTGTAACCAAACTTTGTCTCCTACTTTAAATGACTTCTCAATTTTGTGCTATTATCATGTTTGGCCTTATACTTTTTCTGTGACTTCTTGAACGTCTCCTATACTTGCAAATGGATCTATCCAATATTTTCAAAAAAATTCTCTACTTTAAACGCTTCTCCTATGATGTCTTTTCTCACTCCTCCTTGATTTCCATAAAGAACATCCAAGGGCGAATGTGGAAAATATCCAAAGCAAGTTTCAAAATGGGACTTACGAGTAGAAGTATGGACTGCTCTATTATAAGAGTGTTGAATGTAGATTAGATTTTAATCCTAGGTATTTCGATGTTCTGATTGTATCCCCTCAAAAGCTGTACCAACATCATGTTGAATACTTTTGTTTTCTCATCGTTTTGTGGACGTAATGATGTAGATCTCTTCAACTTTATGTCCATCTTCTCCTAAAGTGTAGTCCAAAAGACACTGAGAAATCTAGTATCTCTGTTTGAGATGGTGCTCCTTGGTATCCCAAAGTGCACCCATACCTATTCAAAGAACATGTTTGTTGTTTCTTTTCCTTGGATGGTATTTTTACAAGGCATAATAGTGCACATGTTAGTGAACCTGCCAACTATCGCAAATATATAGTCATGTCCTTTCCTAGTTGTTGGTAAACCTCCCACAAAATCCATGGAAATTTTTTTTTGAAGGTCATGTGGGTACATGAAAGGGATGGTATAGACCTTGCTTCCTATTATTGGGCTTTCTGGTATAACAAAGCATGCATCCTATGCCATATCGTGCTACATATTCTTGCAATCCGAGACAATACACATTTCTTTGTAAGTTAGCAACTGTCTTCTCGACATCAAAATTTACTGCAACTTTGGAAGTGTGAGCCTCTTTGATAAGTTACAATATTTCACCTTTAGGAACTCAGAGCTTATCTAGCTTGTAGAATAACCCATTCTCACAATGGTAGTCAACCTTATTCTACATGAATTTGGCCTTGTAGCTACTGAAACTCCTCCTTGAAGTCCTCATATTTTATGTACGCTTGTTTGTACACATCATGGGTAAAAGGCCTTATGTGCATAAGAGATCCAAAATATGTCATATTGGGTGTGGGTGGCCTTGAAATCATGTCCACCAAATTGTTAGTGTTTCCCTTATTTTATTTGATGACCAGATGAAATTGTTGCAAAAACCCCCTCCACTTGTAATTTCTGGTTTGTTGTAGCTTACTCTGGGCTTGCAAATACTGTAGTGGATGGTGATCAATGTGTATAATGGTTTCCTTGGGCATCCGATAGTGCTTCCAATTCTCAACATATTTAATCAGGGCATAGAGTTCCTTATCATATGTAGGGTAGTTTTAGACTCTCCCATGAAACATTTTAGAATGATAGCATATTGGATTACCTCCTTGCATCAAAACTACTCCCAAATCATACCCACTTGCATATGTATCCAATTATAAAGGATTCTACAAGTTTTAAAATGCGAGAACTAGTGCTTGACTAATCTTTTGTTTCAACTCATCAAAATATTTCTACTTATTCTTTCCCCACTAGAAAATCTCACCGCTCACTATTATGGTGTGGAGGGGTGCAACTACTAATGAAAATGATATTATGAACTTTCATAGGTATTGTGCTGCCCAAAAAATATCCTAACTTCGATGACCTTAATAGGAACTAGTCATTTTATGATGGCTTCCATCTTTGCGGGATCTATCTTGAGCTCCCCTCGATCAATCACATACCTCAATTGTACCAATGATTGTGAGCAAACTCACATTTTAGATTCAAAAAGTGGTGCATTTTTAGAGTCTCTAACACTTGCATGGTATGTGATATGTGCTCCTCCTAGGTAGAGCTATAAACCAATACATCACCCAAATACACTATAACAAATGAATCTTAATATGGGTGTAATAGATCATTCATCAATCTCATAAATGTAGTTGGTGCATTACATAAACCAAATGGCATGAACAACCATTCATACAAACCTTGATTTGTATTTAAGGTAGTCTTCTTCTTTGGCACATACTTGGTGGTATCCCGATTTGAGATCCAACTTGGTGAAGTAGTTGGCATGCTGCAACCAGGCTAACAAATCATCGATCCTGGGAAGAGGGTACTAATTCTTGAGTGTAATATTTTTCAAAGCTCTATAGTTGATACAAATCCACCAAGTCCCATCCTTCTTGGGTACTATAATAATAGGTGACTGACAAGGTGAGGTGCTTCATTGAATTACTCCCTGATCCAGTAGCTGCTGCAATTGTTTCTTCAATTCATCTGCTTCTATAGTAGGATGTCTATATAGTCCAATATTTGGTAATGGGGAGTCAAGAAACAATTATCTCGTGCTCCACTTACCTCTTAGGTGGTATCCATTTAGGATCCTAGAAAACTCCTATGTATTATTACAACAAATCCTCACCATTGTTTATAATCTTTAGTACATTCCTATGGGATGCCTTTACTCTTACTAATTCATCACCTAACTGGTTCTCTTGTACAAAAAGAAAAACACACTTCTTACTTGAACTAATCAAATTTTTGGCTTGGCTGGAAATTACAAGTGAGATCTTAGATTTACATTTATGTGCATTGATGATGAAAGACTTCCCATCCTTAATCAAGTAGTACTATTTTTCTCCCCTCATGAATATTTCATTCCTCATATACATGTAGGGGCTTCCAAACACTACACCACACACATCAAGGGGTATTACGTCCAACTCTAATTCATCAATAAACTTTGCACTTACAACAAATTTGATATTACACTATTTCATGACCTTTATTTCCGCATCCTTGTTCACCCACCCCAACGGATATGAGCTAGGATGATCATGAACATCCAACCCAATCTTCCTAACTAGATCGTCTTCTATGAGATTGGGCTGTGAACCATAATCGAATGGAGCGTCTACCTTGGTATTCTTGACCTAGATATTGATATGGAAGAGTTTTTTCATCTCCTTATCTTCCTTGTAAAAAAGGCTACTAACATTCAACTCCTTCTGCACTGAAGTGTAGGCGATATTCTTATCCACATATCAACTTCTTTCTACCCGATTGCTTGAATCCATGGCTAGAAGGTTCTTCTTCTTGGCATCCTTCTTACATTTCTTATGGTTCATCTATAGATGTAGTTTCCAATGATTTTATTTAGTGTGACCATAGATGTTGAAATGGATAAATTGGTTACTTGGATCCTTGCATTGGTGTGCAATGACTATCATCTTCTTGTCTTTCCCTTTACACTTCTTATTCCCCTCCTTGGAGGCATCTTGGTGTTGTTTTTTCTTGGAGCCACTTGGTTGTCCTTTCTTATGGCCTATATTTTCCAGATACCGTGCTTGAACATATGCCTCATCATCTGTCCTAGGATTGAAGAGCATCACTTGCTTTGAAAAATTATTGTGTAGATCCCCTAGATACTTTAGGATTACATATGGGTACTTGGGAGAGATACCCATCATGATAACCATCTTTCTGAATTCATTGGTGTACTCTTGCAATCTTTGACCCTGCCTTTGCTTGAATTACTGACAACAAATACATTGGTCCTCTACATACCCAATAGGTTAGAATTGGGACTTAATGAGGGTTTTGAAATCCTCCCACTTAGTTACTAGCAGATCACCCTCTAGCCTAAGTGTTTCCATATGACTTTCCCACTAGGTTAATGCATGGCCCTCTAATTTCATTTAGGAAAATGAATATTCTACTCTTATTCTATATGGTGGAAACTGAAATATACCTCTAACTATTGCAACCAATGATTAAAATTTACTTCATTAATCTCACCTTGGTATGGCTTGATATCCACTTTTTCTTCCATTTTCCAGGTCTTCATTTTTTCCTGGTTTCTCATTGATATGATCTCTGAGTTAGAGACTCCAGCCTCCCCAAACCATCTAGGCTTGCTTGCTAGAGATACCACGAGGAAGGACATATTGTGATAAATATCAATAATTTTCTCTTCTAGCCTCACATATATCTCTTTTGCTAGATCTTGAGGGTTGTTGTGAATAGAATGATCCACCATGCCTAAGGTTTTGTGACTCTCTTCTTAAGAAAATTCTTGGATCTTGCAAATTTCCACAAATACCCCAAAGAAAAATTGTATTTGATACCAATATGACCTATAAATTGCCATGTATATTCCATTGGAATAGTTTTTCACAACATATATTATAATATTATGAAATCTTAAACTATGCAAATTGATTTATCTTATATCCCAGATTAATTAATTACTAGCTTTGCTTGAATTTATGTAATAACTAAATTACAAAAATGAAAGAAATGAGAAAAATAATACACCATAAACACACAAATGAACACCAGATATATCCTAGGAAACCCAATACAGGAGAAAACCCAACTAGAAGGTGAGGCCTATGCTCTGTTCTATTTTCTTCAGTTATGAATATAAAGTACAAAGATAGGGGAACTCACTATGGAGTTTCCTTTTACATTGTAGCCTAAATTCTCTCCTCTATTCTGCTCTCAAAATACCACTCCTATATGCTCTACTCAACAATACAAAATAATGGAACCCCTTCTCCTCCTAGAGGCCCGATATTTAGCATAGCTCGATAGCCATCTAGGGTTGGGTTTTGACTTCCTCAACCTTCAATTAATGATAAGGTTTGGACCTTATATAATATTATTGAAAGTACACACATGGATAGCCCCACATGTGTGATTAATGGGGGCTGACGTGGCATCCACTCATACCATGGTGGTTAATAAGGTAGGTCAACTTGCAAGAGACATAACTTTTGCATACGAGCTCCGATCGAGGCAATTTTTGCACAGTTGGAAAGGTATTGGTGTGAAGATCACTGTTGAGGATGTTGGAGTAATTTTAAATTGTTGTAACCCTAAAAAATTCTATTTAATTCCTTAAAATATCTCCAGAAGGTTTAGGACCCCAATTTTCCAAACTAAGACCTACGACTAAAATGGCCCTACACGACAATTCCTCCATTTTTTTCCACTAGGAAAGTACCAAGATAGATGAAAAATTGTATGATGATACAATCCAAATCAACTCTAATGTGATGGACCACCTTCCTAGAGTCTCTCTCACACTAACCTAGACATGTGATTCCATTACAATGTTTAGTGCTTAGGTGGGTCCCTTATGTCCCTATTCCCCTTTAATATCTAGCCCTTGGTAACTTGTTAGTCTCACTTAGATTCTTTGGAGAACCCATTTGGGGAATTTCCTAACTTCATGGATCTAATTGAGGGTAAAAAATCCTCAGTTAGGTTCATGATCACTTAGAGTGCCTCAATTGAGTTCCATAGCCACCCAACCACATTTTGGACTTGCTATTTATGCATGCAATTTGGGTTAAACCACTAAAACTTATTTATCTTTTAATGTTGATCATGATCTAAATTTCCTTGGAGTAATACGATAGTCAATCCAAAATTCATGTAATGGAGGGTTTTTTTGAGGCACAAAAACCATGGTACCATGTGATCCAAGTGGATACATGATTCAAATGTTGTGAGGATCCAACTTTATCGGGATCATAACTTTTGCATATGACCTCCATTTTAGGCACGTGATATCCCGTTGGAAAGGTATTTTCAAGAACTACACATTATGCCATCAAAATCTGACTCCGTCTATAGTTTGACTGTGGCAAGCCAAAAAAACACTGTTTAGGGCCCCAAAACAGCCCTGGAAGTACATAAATATGTACTGACATGGAAAATTCCAAAATAAGCCAGTTGGATTAGGTGTGCGGTCACCAATCTCCACCTGGAAGTTTTCTAGGGCTTCAGACAACCTCGAAAGTGTAGAACCTACAATTACAAAGAATTACAGAAGAACGTGCTAAACTAAAAACTGTTAAGATGATCGAATTGGAATAGGTGGGTGGCTACCAATATCCACCTAGATCAAAACATGTGGCCACCCACCTTAGAAATGGTCCTACACCTTGGCATTTCTATAGTCATTTTCTAGGTCTTGGAATTTTAGTGTATTTTTTTGGGCAATTCCCACTCTTATAATAATCTTTGTAACTGTCCAATAAATGCCCCTAACATAGATCATATACAAAATATGCAATTCTAGGAGGTTGATGTATCAATTAGGCTCCTCATGGCCCACATTCCTTTTTACCTCTTGAGCTCCTAGGGTTAGGGTTTCATATATTAGTGTTTTTACCTCTTAAGGTTTTAGACTTAATGTTAAAAGGTAGTTTCATTCTCTTTTAATGGGTTTTTTAACAAATTAGAAGATCCAACACACCTCTCTTCAGAAATAATCTACCACCATTCTAGTTAATTTTTATTTATTTAAATAACATAGTGTTTTCATTATTTCATTCATCAATATAGGTTATGTTTGGATGTATTATTGTGCTCTCTATAATATTTGTATGTTGTTTTACATATGTTTCTATCTTCATTTCACTTTCAATATAATTTGGATCAATGGTATTATATCAATTTTGTCTTTGTTGTTTTTCCATGATAGTCCTAGATGAGGTTAGAGCATAGGGTGTTGGGCCTCACATTATTCAATCACGGTGAATAATTCCCTCACTAGTTGAGGTGGCCTTCCATGGTAGGTGAAAACAAAGATGATGACGTAAGAGATTCTATGAAGAATTTTCTTGAGGAAACCCTTGCATGATAGAGTAATGAGATGATTGATAATTTCACCTAGATCATATGAAAAGTCCCATTGGTGATGGAGGCACTAATGTGCGATTTCCCAACAAAGTGGGAAATCCCACTCACGAGATGAGTTCATATGTACCATACATTATACAAGCTTAGACTGATTTTTATTGAGAAAATGAGAATCTTAAATAACTTTAAAAGAGGAAAACTACCTCAACATACATTAGGATCTAACCACAATACAAGGGATAGGTTGAGAAAATTTCTCAACTATGCCCATAAAGATGTCAACTAGCCCCTAAGACTAGGAAACCAAAAAGTATTTGGCAAACAAATCCATAATAACGATATCCTAATAATAATAATAATAATTGGAGATGGAAATACATATGGAAATCATAGGGATTATAATCCCTATCATTCCTTCCAACCAAAGAAGCATTGGCCTCCAATTATCTCAGGAGAAAAGGAAAAAACTATTGTTGTAGTAGATGCTGCACTAGCATGAGGAAGAGGTTGATATTGCCGAGTGATAAGGCAAGAAGTGGTAGATGTTTGATGAAATTGGTGAGACAAAGACCTACAATAGAATTCATGCAAACCAAAGTTCAAACTGCCTCTGTGATGTAGATCAACATAATGGAACCCAAATCCATATAGGATCAAGAGAATACTCAAAACCAATTGAAATTCTCCAAACAAACAAGATACTAAATGGATATAACACCATAAAAGTCAATTCAATCCAAATGGAGAAACTTTTGAAGAAAAAGATAATCCAACAAAAATATGGCATGGAGACATTATGTCCCTAATTAATTGCCAAAAGAAGACATGTAAACTCCTAGTGTCACATATACCAAAGCATGCTTGTGAGAATACATAATGAAATGGGAAAAATCACCACTCAAGGTAGTGTTACAAAGAAGCTCAAAATGTTGGTGGATGATGCAAAATATGGACATCTTCGAATATCAATTTCATAATCAAATGTATATGATACTCATTTCACTTGTAATACTATGATCTATAACAATATACCAACAAGGAACCACTGGTACCATACAAATTATCTAGGAACCTGTTCAAGGCCTAACATCAACTTGACTATAAAGATTGAACAACTAGACATCCTGTGGACATATTTCCATCTACCCATAAAGATATCAACTAGCCCATAATACTAGAAAACCAAAAAGGATTCGACAAATGAATCCACAATAACAATGTCCTAATTATAATAATTGGAGATGACAACACATATGGAAATTGCAGGGATTAGAATCCCTATTAGGCAATTTCAACTAACATTCACTTTAGAGATACAAAAAATTTCAAGGTACAAGTTAACTTTGACGTTCCTTTGCTTGAAGGAAAGATATATGCATACGCTTTAGAGAAATGGTTAAGTCTGCTAGAGTATTATTATTTTATTCAAAATTTTTTGACAACATTAATATCACCTTCGTGCTCATTAAGTCCCTTCCCCATGCCAAAGATTGGTGGGAAACTTATTGTATGCAACAAGATGATCTTGATTTGTAACATTTGGGACAAAACCCACTTGTGTAGTATATTCCCTCAAGGAGGAATTATACCTTATTGGGAACTCCGAGGACTAGTAGATGAGTTGGACAACTTTGTGCCAAGAGAAAGACCACGTGGTGCCAAAATAAACCAATACCTTTCATACCTTGCACTCAAATTTGGGTATCATGTACTCTAATAAATTCTTGGTTTTGAAATACCATAACAATCTACATAGGTACAACCAAATAGAAATGAAGTTTTTGGACATCTCTTCACTAGGAGCTGCTTACTAGTGTGTTGTCAAGATTGAGTAAAAGTTTCAACAAAAGAGTAAGAGACAATTGGGGTTTACAAATCAGCCATAACAAAATAATGTTAAAGGAAAGTATAACTTGTAGAAAAAAGGACAAATAAAGGATATCCAACCTCAATACAACCAATCCAAACCACATGCAAAGGAGAGTAATGAGAAATTGAAGGACACTGGAAAGTGGCGTGAGTTCCATAAAAGTACTTGGCACAACATTGATGAATGTCACTCCAAACAATCATTATTGGTTGAGATGAATCCCCTAGAATATAATCCTAGCTCGAATTCCAAATTTGAGTCAAATAAGGGAAAATTGATCATAGACGTGGAACAAAATGTTACCATCACTAACACAAAGGTACAACTAGAGGAACTAGACGAGCTTGAGAAAGGTGGACATCTCTTCCACTCACAGATGTGGGTGAAAGGGGCTCCACTACATTTTATTATTTCTAGTGGTATTACAAAAAACTTGAATAGGTTATCAAGAAGTTGAAGTTGTCGATGATGTTGCACCCCCAACCATACACTATTGGTTGGTGTTACATCAAATTTTGCCTCACCCCATGCAACTTTCTTGGATGGCATTTCCATTTCCCTATGCAAACTTGATGTCCACTTTTGTACCTTCCAGAGCCAAAAAAACATATTTTTCCACATATACGCTTCCTATCAGTTATACAACAAGTGTATACGTAGGTTGCTCCACTACAACCCATGTACATTGGGTTTGGTGCTTAAAATTAAAAATAATGTCGGATTTCCATGCCATGTCACGAGATCCATGATCCTTGACCTTTCGTATATTGGAAACGCTCCGACTCGGCCCTTCAGTTCCATTTGAGGGCTATAAATTGAGCCATATCCAAGCCTCGGAGAACAATTCAACTTTGAGAGCAAAGACACTCTGGAGAAATTTCACTTCATATTGAGTCTGCATCCCTTTATCCTTGAAAGTATGAACTCCTTGTTCATCCCCCAATCTCTTCCTTCTTTGTGATGGAGAACCTCATTGAATCCTTTATATGAGATTGCCTTTGGTGGAGGATTCAAGTGGTGGAGGCCCAGCTGGAGGGACTTAGTTTCTCGATTCCTATATGTGCCATTACAAAAGTTTGTCACCTATGTAATTCTGTTGATTATTTTAATAGAAATACTCTTTTCTCATCTAATAGATATCTTGCAAATATTTGAATTATTATTCCATGGGCATATTTCTCATGTATGTTAATGAATTATGCTAATATATATGCTAACACTATATATTATCACCATATGCTTGCGTATTTTGGTTGTTGAGGACAAGTTGCAGGTATAAAGCTTTGGGTTGCATGCTCAACAATGGTATTCATCGAATGTCCAAACGAGGTAGGCTCTTGGCCTTGTCTTGTTAGCATTTCATTTATATGAAATACTTGGGATTAGAGTTGATTTCTTCATGTCATTCCATCTTTTGTGGTTTACCCCTTGCCATAGAGAGATTTTTCTTGTAACAAAATTAGCGACCATACTGGGGATTGATCTTATTTTTTGGGGTTTGGAGTGTTTTTCTCCTTTATTTTCTCTCTGTTAGCCTGATTTTTCTAGTCGCTTGTTGCTTGACAACCTATTTTTTACCTTGCATATGAGTTTCTTGGATTAACCCTTGCCCTGACAATGTTTTACTGGGTATACGTGGTTTTTCCGTTGACAGGCGTGTATATACAAGAGATGTATTCCTTTAGGGTGCGTATATACACGAGTTTTTCTCAAACAATCATGTACAACAACTCTTTAGTCTTTGTGGGTGATTTTGGTGTTTGTTGCGTGAGTTTGGTTGGTTGTTGAGTCTTCTTGGGTCTCTGTCCTAATTTTTGAGTGCTTACAGAGTGATAGGAAGCCTTCTTATTGTTGAATTTTTGGGTGGTATTCTTTCTTGTCATTTTTTCATTGGTTGTCCTTGCACATTAATCTGAGTGTTTTCTTATTGGTATCTTTCTTGGCTTGCCTCTTTTTTCTTGCATTAAGGTCTTCCTGTTAAGTTTCTATTTAGTCCTTGCATTTTCTTTTCTTTATATCGAAAATACAAAAATAGTTGCTTATTTACATTATGGCATTTTCACTTTTGATCATTTTGCATTGATTTTGACATATTGGGAGAGATTGCATCATCCAGGTGGATATCGGGGGCCACCCACCTTTTCCAAATGGCTCAAAACAGTTTTCTGGCCATTTTGGCAATTTACTATTTTTAGCAGGTTTTCACTTTCGGGGCCATTTTGAGGGCCTAAATGAAGTTTTTTCGAGATCAAGGTTCTCAATGATAGCCAAAGGCATCATTGAGCCCCCAAAATGAATCTCCTCGACGATACCTTTCCAACGAGCTATCACACGCCTAAAACGAAGATCGTATGTAAAAGTTACGACCTCGGGAAGTTGATGTACTAACTTACCCAAACGGGGCCCACATGACTTTTGGCGCTTCATCTCCTAGGGTTAGGTTTTTGGATGTCTATGAATTTTGGCATTCTCGTCTATTGTAAAAAGGCCTCTAGAGC
>ML789438.1:13958-39049 GCA_009831015.1 Picea engelmannii
GATTACCTATATTATATTAACATGAAAGTGAGTCAAAATACTCCACAGCCAGCTGCCAAGCCGTCAAAGGTTTTCCGGGCAAAGAATATTTGGTCCTACTCTGAAGTGATCCTTTATCCGATATCACGATTCCGTTTTGAATTCAAACAAACATTGTAACAACTTTGACATTGAAACCGCGTTAGAGGGGAAACGGAAACGTAAACGGAAACCGCTTTCGTCGCAATCCCGTTTCACTGACCGACCCACAAACGGCTTTCACCCTCTGACTTTGATCGCGATTCGCACGATAACCACCTCTGCAGTCGATCTCTTTCTACATTTAAGCTCTCCACGTCATATCAATTCTATCTGGAGACGTGGACCCACGTGCTCCAATGGAAGGTAAAGCCAGCCTGGCAGTGGCAGTGGGGGAGAGGTACCGCTGTCCTGGCAATGCCGTGATTACGGTCGGCGGTGTGTTGAGGTCACCGTCACACGAGCCAAGTTTCACGTCGAGTCACGGGAAACAGCTGGCAATCGGCCACTGCGAAAGGCGAGCATGTGATTGGCAGCACGTTCTCTGGGTCCCACTAGTCTACTTGCATGCACTCTTATCAGTTACCCCTGCCCTTTGTAATAAAGAATAACAAATAATTTTATATTTAGTGAATAATAGTAATAATAATTTCGCACGCGCTCCGAGGCTCAGCCATTTATAAGACGCGCAGCGCTGTAAATGAAAGTCCAGTGAAGAAGTCAGCAGGTCTCGGTTTCTGGGTCTGAGATTAAAAAGAATTGTTGAAACGGGTTAATGTCGCGAGGTTAAAGAATTATTCAAACCGGTTAATGTCGAGCTGCCTCGCATGCGTCAGATTTTCACAGGGGAAAAGGACTCCTCCGTGTGCGAGGGCGCCCTTTTCCATAAGTAGCTAAGTCTCCTCTCTCTCAGCGTCGGCCATGCTGTACGCGTCTTTGCCAATTCATGCAAGGATCGATGGAGGGAGGAGACCTTGAACATTTACCGAGTGAATGCGCCTGACATAGGATATTTCGTGGGATGTTCCTCTGAATTCCCTTGCCAATTCCTGAATCGCAATCGATTCGATTTATAGGTATTCAGAGGGCCAAGTCCACATTTTCTTTTCTTTATCAATAAAAGGTTGCTTGAATTCTTGGAGAATCGCAATCGATTTGTAGGTATTCAGAGGGACGAGTTCACATTTGGTTTTCTTCCACAATAAGGTAACTCAAAATCGACTGCTGTTGCTCTGTATTTGTTTCCTTTCTCGGATTTTTCATTTGCATTCAGTCTATAAAGAAGGGTTCTTAGCGCCCCTGCGAAGCCCAGAGACCTTTCATTGTTCAAGGTTGCAGATTAGATTTTTGTTTCGGCATTGAAAATGGCTCCGTTACGGGGTTTTATTTTCTCGATTCTTGCATTCTGTGTCATGCTACCCGCAATGCACACATGGTCGCCGGCGGAGGCCATCAGATCTTCGCAATTTAAGAGATTTCAGGCTCCGGCCAAGTTTAAGGAAGCTCCGGCGTTCCGTAATGGGAATGGGTGCCCTCTCTTGACTCCTGAACGGAACGGCTTGTTCTGTGACGCGGCTTCTGTACACATCGCCATGACATTAGACGCCGAGTATCTGAGAGGATCCATGGCTGCCGTTCTCTCCGTTCTTCAACATGCTTCTTGCCCGGAAAACGTGTTCTTCCATTTCTTGATTTCCGGTAACAAGAACGAGCTGCAAGAGGTCGTGAGAACGACTTTTCCTTACCTGAAATTCAAGCCGTATTATTTCGACGAAGGGCTTGTCAAAGGGCTCATATCGACGTCCATCAGGCAGGCATTGGAGCAGCCGCTGAATTATGCCCGGACTTATCTGGCCGATATCTTGGATCCCTGTGTGGAGAGAGTCATTTATCTCGATTCCGACCTTATTGTTATCGATGACATTGCGAAGCTGTGGGAAATCGATCTCGGATCGAACACTATCGGTGCCCCCGAATATTGCCGCGCGAATTTCACAAAATACTTCACCGAGGCCTTCTGGTCGGACAGCGATCTGGCGAAAACATTCGACGGGAGGAAACAGCCGTGCTACTTCAATACCGGGGTAATGGTGATCGATATCGCCAAATGGCGGCAGAATAATTATCGGAAAATGATTGAGCATTGGATGGAAGTCCAGAAGGAGAAGCGGATTTACGAGCTCGGCTCTCTGCCGCCTTTTCTTCTGGTTTTCGCCGGAAAGCTGAAACCTGTTGAGCACAGATGGAATCAGCATGGACTCGGAGGAGATAACGTGGTTGGAAGCTGCCGTTCTCTGCACCCAGGCCCTGTTAGTTTGCTGCACTGGAGCGGGAAAGGGAAGCCATGGCTGCGCCTTGATTCGAACAAGCCTTGCCCCATGGATGCTCTATGGTCTCCTTATGATCTCCATGTCTCTTCTCAGCGACATAGTTCGTCGAGATGAAGGGGAAGGGATTCCAAAGGGGACCATTATTTTTTGTGGGGATTCTGAAGAACAGGGCATTAGCTGCTACATGTTCAAGAATCGGAAGGTTTACTGGTTTGCCCCATGGTTGCAAGCTTGGTGATTACAGCGGGGCATTCAGGTCAGTGTTTCTCTCTGACAGGATGCCCATTGAATTTTTCCTCCCCCAAATCCTGAAAATTCGGTGTCTACTTAGCTGATCAATTTTGTATTTAAACCTGAAAGACATGTGGGGTGTTTTTGTGGAAGTTGATTATTGTTCTCCTCAGAGGAACTACTGTTCCTGCTGGATTGGGCGACCATTGGATTGCCATTACAATTCTTTTATTTTACCCTTGCTCTCTCCTGATTTTATTCATTAAATTTGTATGGTTTTCGATTTTGTTCCGTTTACAAGGATATATGGTCATTTTCTCAATACAGTATGACATATTAAATGCAATGCAGAGCTGGTGTGATAATTTATGAATGATTTGAATGAGACACAGAGTTGGTGTGATATTTTCTGTGATTATGAATGATAATCACAGTGATTATATGCATTGTAACGAGTGTACAATTCCTGAGTGAAGTCTTAAGGTTGTATAGTGCAGGCCTCACTGCATATTTCCCAATGCATTGGATGGCATTGCCCATTGTCATGTTTTTTTTTTTTATGAATGGACGGGAAGTACTTCATTTTTTTTATGGAATGGACAGGATGCGGTGGTACTAATTTCCAAACTCTGAGAATGTAGTACTTCGAGGATTCCAACAGATGATGGATGCCAGCATCAAACTCTGGGAATCCAATTCAACCCAATTTCGATAAACTTACATCAATTTTCCACTGAACCGCAGACCCACTGACAGGAACTGCAAACAACATTATAATACTAGCATTTTGAACAGAACACATTATTTACCGATTGAAAATCTGCAAGCTGCTGATGTGCTAGTCAGAGGGTGGGTGCCTGATAAAAACATAATTAATTGACACAGATTTAGAGGTTGCAACATAATTAATAGAGAGATTTAGGGGCTCATCATTGAGCTTTCCCTCATAAAATCTTTCTCTAAACCTTTTTCTGACACCAGACATCTAATAATTGTTTGCTTGAGCAATACTTTATGATGTTCGTTCAATATTCTCACTATCACTTTCTGACTCCATAACATCTCATAATTGTTTAATTGTTTCCTCGGGCAATATGTTATAATTAGCTGCGTTTATTGATAAAATCAAATGGTTAAAAATGAGGACAGTTTTAGTATGATTCAATATAGGCTGGAATTTATTTTTTAAAGGATTTATTTCTTATTTTTAAAGGATTTACTTTTCTTGATAAAGGATGAAGTGGAATTTCATTTCTAAAGGATTTATCTCTTTTCAAAGAAGGATGAAGTGTTTACTTGAAACATTTGGAAGTTTCAAAATCAAAGGATGAAGTTGAAACATTGGAAGTTTCAAAATCAAAGGATGAAGTGTTTACTTGAAACATTGGAAGTTTCAAAATCAAATCAAATATATAGTGATATAATGTTTATTCAGAAATATTTTCAACATCAATTTAAATACTTTAAAAATTAATTAATTTTTTGAATTAAAAACTATTCAATTTCAATAAAGGAAAACAAATTATTATAATTAAACTACTAAATCTTAATCTTGTGACTTTAATTTATAATATTATTTTAAAAAATTTAATTTTCTTAAAAACACACTTAAAAAATTGTAAGTTATTAAAATTAGATTCAACGTACAATCAATTTAAATACTCTATTACAACAATATTTAAAAAAGGGATAACTCTAACCTTATAACACAAATTAACAACTTTTTAACAACTTACACATGTAAGGTAGATAATAAGGAAGATAAGATACACAAATAACTTAACTTTATAACACAAATTAACTCTAACTTTTTAAACATGTAAGGTAGATAAGATACACAAATTAACTCTAACTTTATGACACCTTACATGTGTAAGGTAAATAAGATACGAGTAGATTTAAGTTGAGTTTGTTAGAAAAGGTATGTCATACATTTTAGATTTATGTATTGCATGTAAATTTTATAACACCTTACACGTCTAAGGTAGATAAGATAAGTGTAGAACACTTTACACATATAAGGTAGATAAGATACACAAATTAACTCTAACTTTATAACAATAGATAAGATAAGTGTAGAACACTTTACCCATGTAAGGTAGATAAGATATACAAATTAACTCTACTTGATAACACCTTATATGTGTAAGGTAGATAAGATACGGTAGATTTAAGTTGAGTTTAGATAAGATATACAAATTAACTCTAACTTTATAACACCTTATATGTGTAAGGTAGATAAGATACGGTAGATTTAAGTTGAGTTTATGTTAGAAAAGGTATGTCATACATTTTAGACTTGAGACTTATGTATTGTATGTAAATTATGTAAATTTTATAATACCTTACATGTCTAAGGTAGATAAGATAAATGTGGATTTGAGTTGTGTTGATGTTAGAAAATGTATGTCATACATTTTAGATTTATGTATTACATCTTACATGTGTAAGGTAGATAAGATAAAGTGTAGATTTGAGTTGAGTTTATGTTAGAAAATGTATGTCATACATTTTAGATTTATGTATTGCATCTTACATATGTAAGGTAGATAAGATAAAGTGTAGATTTGAGTTGAGTTTATGTTAGAAAATGTATGTCATACATTTTAGATTTATGTATTGCATGTAAATTCAATATATTCAATTAATAACTATATGCAGATTTGATGTATTTATTTAAAGAAGGAATACATCTAATTTATTTGGAGAATACATGTTATTCATGCATGTGAACCATACAACATATTCAATTAATAACTATATGCAGATTTGATGTATTTATTTAAAGAAGGGATCCATCTAATTTATTTAGAAAATGCATGCATGTGAACCATTCATGTAATTCATTTAGATAATGTATAAGACTCACTCAATGCATATTAATGCATGGAGTTTTGCATCATATATATTTTGCATGGTATGAGGATGGTGAATTTATTAGAAGCTTAGAACATTTAAGAGTGCAAAGCTGAGATACATTGAGCTTTATGTTGTTAACTTATCATGAATAATATAATAATACATTGAATTCTTGCTTTGAAGAGTGAAGTTTTATAATTAACAACTTTATAACACCTTACATGTGTAAGATAGATTAAAAAAGTGTAGATTTGAGTTGAGTTTATGTTAGAAAAGATATGTCATACATTTTGGATTTATGCATTTTGGATTTATGTATTGCATGTAAATCATGCAAATTCAGCATATTCAGTTAATAACTACATGCAGATTTGATGTATTTATTTAAAGAAGAGACACATCTAATTTATTTGGAGAATGCATGCTATTCATGCATGTGAACCACTCATGTAATTCATTTAGATAATGTATAAGACCCACTCAATGCATTTAATGCAAGTGAATCACTCATCTAATTTATTTAGAGAATGCATGAAACTCACTCAATCAATGCATACATTATGTTTTACATGAGGAGCGACTGATGTATGGAGTTATGCATCATATATTGAGCCTGAGCCTTTGCATTGTATGAGGATGGAGTTATGTATCATATATTGAGCCTGAGCCTTTGCATTGTATGAGGATGGTGAATTTATTGGAAGCTTAGAACATTGATAATCACTCTTAGTAAGAGTGCAAAGTTGAGTTATACATTGAGCGTTATTTTTTATTCCTTGGAAAAAAGTGTAATTTTATTCATCCAGAGAGACAAAATTACATTTTGTAGGTGCTAGATGAGCACATTCGAGAGCATGAAAAATTGTGATGGTTTTGCACCGAGAAAATAGTGATTTGTTGATAGCTTTGTTGTCCATATTCTAGTGATCCAGAGTCATATTCTTAAGATCCAAAGTCTAGACATATGCTACTATTATGTGCAGATTTAGAGTTGCATGTTACATCGAGAAATAATATACATCACAGGGAGGGTACCAGAAAAATTGATTCTAATTATCAAGAACCAAAAAAACACAGTAAACTGTGAAATTAGTGTGTCGGAGATTGAGTTGAGTCTTCAATGAAAGGTCCGTGGAAGAAGTCTTGAACTGTATCTCTTTGTGTTTATGAAAAGTGCCATTGTCTGTATGTGAGGTTGAGCCCTTCCTTGGACAGTGCATCTACTATGGTATTCTTGTCCCTGTAAACATGTTGAATAGAGAATAAGTCAAAAGTGTCAACAAATTGCAAATCTCCCTCAATATTGACTACAGAAAAATATTGTGGCATGTCTGTGTTTTCTGAACCCAATTTATTACATTCATTGAATTGCCAAAGAGTTGTATGGATTTTAGTCCATACTCGTTGTTTTGAGTAGGAGGAGGAGAGTCATCAGTTCTGCATAGTTGTTTGTGCCTTTGCCCAGTCCCATTTTTATTTTAAAGGAATGCGAGTTCGTGAGATGTAGGAGTGATCACACCCCCCCGCCCGCCACAAAGAATATTTTGTGAAGCCCTGTCAAAGAATGCCCAAGCTATAGAATGATCTATGGATGCAGAGGTAGAGAAGCTCGAATGCATGGTGCATTCTTTCCCTGGGAAAAGTGTTCTAAAATGGAGAGGCTTTTGGTTGCTACTAATTCGGGTATCGTGGCCTTTTCCTAAAATATAGCTTTGTTTCTGGCCAGCCAGACTCCCTAGCTGATTATGAGAGGCAGGGCTTTTAAATTCTTATGAGAGGCTTCAAGTAGCCAGGAGTTCCATGTAAATTCCAGTGTTGGTTCATTCCATTCACATTGTTGTCTCAGAAGTAGAGCAACGTCCCTCCAAACTTTTTTAGTAAAAGGGCATGTAATGAGGATGTGGTCTATAGTTTTAGTATCCCCTTTACATAAGGTACACCAGCCTGGCCCTTTGATCTGGCGTTTTCTCATCTTGTCCCAGGTTGGTACTTTGTTAAACAATGATGTCCACATGAAAAGCTTGGATTTCAGTGGAGCTTTGAGTTTCCAAATTCCCCTCCACCACCAGCTCGGTTCACCTTGAAAGAGGTCAATGCTAAGGGCTATGTATCCAATTTTAGGTGTGTAGGTTCCATGAGGGGATTTTTTCCAGACCAGCTTATCATCCATGTCCAGGGGTCTGATGTGGCCCCTCTGAAGAGCAAATAAATAGTTGTCCCACTAAAGTTTTAAATCGCCTTCCAGCCCGAGAGTCTCAACACTATGCCAACCTTGATTCCATATGTTTGTGGAGCCTGGGTCGACAATTTGGTTTAGTTTGAAAAAAACCCATGTATGTAGGCGGTACAGTAATTCCCGAGGAAGGGTGTGGGCATTCCCACTTTTTGGCCATGGATCAGAGCCAATTCGAAAATTGTCTCCCCTACCAATTCTCCAAGCCATTTTGTCCCCAATTACGTGGAAGGATTTGATTACTGCCTTCCAAATGATAGAGCAGCTGGGTAATTTTTTTTTTGCCCGACAGATCCATTCCCCCACTGACCCTGGATTTATGTATTTGTGGGTGATCACTTGAGTCCATAAGCTATCTGTAGTGAGGCACCGCCAACAAGCTTTGGCTGCTAAGGCTTTTGAGAAGATAAAGATATTTTATAGACCCCAACCCCCAAAGATTTTGGCCGGGCTCGTATGCCCCATTTTTCCCATGGTAGGGTGTAGTGATCCTTCGTTCCAGACCAGATAAAACGAAAGCAGAGTCTACAGATTTTTTCTAAAATACCCTTGGGAATCCAGGAGAGTGACATCCAGTAGACCGGGATGGCTTCCAACACTGCTTTTGTCATAGTTAGCCTTCCTTCCCTTGAGAGCCATCGAAAACTCCAAAAGTTTAATCTTTTCTCTAGTTTTGCCAAAAGCCAACTCCAGTCCCCCTTGAGATAATTATTTGCTTTGAGTTGAAAGCCGAGATATTTTATCCCTTGCTGAAGTTCTTGATTTGGGAAGGGGAAAAGAGTTTTATAGAGTGCCGCAGTGGCTTCGTCAATTCCAGTTAATGATAAAGTGGATTTTTTAGAGTTTATGATCATCCCTGTTGCATCCCGAAAGAGCTGGAGTAATGTTGCCAGGGTCTCAACATCTCTTGGTCTGCTGCTACTGAAGATTAACATGTCATCCACGAAAAGTAGATGTGTGATTCTGAAATTTGGAGAGGTTTTTATACCCTGGAAATCCCCCGTCTTGATGGCCGAAATCAAGGCCCTACTTAAACCTTTTGTAACTAGGAGGAAGAAAAAAGGGGAGAGGGGGAATCCCTATCGTAGACCCCTTCCTGAGGAGAAGAATGGGGAGGCTTCTCCATTAATCAAAACCGCAAAAGTTACCAAGGAGATACAAGCCATTATCCATCTAATGAAAGGCACCTTGAACCCTAGATGTGTGAGTAAGAGTCTTATGAAGGACCAACTTACTCGGTCAAAATCCTTTGAGAGATCAATTTTTAATACTACCCCTTTAGACCGTAGAGGTATTATACTTTGCAGGTCTTCTTGAGCCACTCCAATTACTTTGTGTATCTGTTGGCCATTTAAAAAACCGAATTGTTCTTTTGAGATCACCTTCGAGAGTATGGACTTTAAGCGTTTAGAGATGAGTTTTGCCACGATATTGTATATACAATTACACAAAGCGATCGACCAAAAGTCCTCGAAAGAGAGGGGTTCATCCTTTTTTGGGATTAAGGCTAGGAATGTTGTGTTGAAAGGTAGATATATCGTTCCATTCCTTCTAGTTTCTTCCACCACCTGGAGGAGGTCTGGTCCGATCAATTCATAGAATCCAAGATATAATTCTATCGGCCAACCATCTAGCCCCAAGCTCTTGTCCTTTTGGAAGCTATCAAGAGTCTCATTTAATTCAACTTCACTGACTTCCATGTAGAGGACTCTGTTATTTTCTTCGTTCACAAAAATGGGGTAATAGAGAGCCAGACGAACAATTTCAATGATGTTCACCCTCTGATCTGCTTTGTACAAGGTTTTGAAGTGGTTTTTTGTTAAACCCTAAATAGTAGTCCATTACCCCTTAATTGGGGCATATTACATTAGTAATTTTATTTTATTTATGTCGACTTTAGTCCATTAGTTGTAATTATACCTCCTAGTCTTCTATATATACCAATGAGACATTTTCATTTGGAATCATCTTGTAATTGAACATTTAAGTGAGCATAAGGAGGTTTCCCCCTCGAAGAGGCTTATTATATGAATTTATCTCTTTTTCAAGGCGTTGAATACTTATTTTAAGGTTTTTCTATGCTATATTGATATTTGGTTCCTAATATATGATATCAGAGCTCAAGGTCTTGGGGTTTCGCTGCTACATATGAGACACCTTGGTATTTTCACTATAACTTTTTTTCTACAACGACTCAGAAGGAACGACTTGGAGGATATTTAGTATACGAAACAAGGTACGTTGGGTTAGAATTTCATCTCTCGAGGCCTTACACTTTCGAAGAGACAACCTTTCTAAGATAGGGTTCTGGAATCATCCTGAATTGAGTCATTGCGGAATTTTCGCTATAAAAAAATTTATGTAACATTTCAGACCCTTAACTCCGGAGCATATTCACATAAATTAGTAAGGTATCTATGGTAACAATTTCAGCTTCTGGGTCATCTTACATTTGTAGATACACCCTGTGGAAGATAGGGTATCTAACTAGTCCTATTGACTAGTCTCAAGCAGGTGTTCCGGGTAAAACAATCATAACTTCTTCCTACAGTATCCAAATTGAGTGAGATCAATTGCATTGGATAGTGGACAGACTATATTAGTTCTGATACGAGTTTCAGAATTTTATATCAATTATTTTGTGTGGGGCACGCTATACAAGTGAGATCTCTTGGAAATGAAAAAATCAGCAAGTTGTGGGGAAGTTACCATAAATTCCACTTGTCACATCCAATTTTGATCAGACCTGTGGCATTGCAGAGAAGAAATATCAGAGACCTACAAAAAAAGAAAATTTCATACTCAGAAGGGACGTAATTTTGGAGATACAATAAAAGGAAGATTGTCTAGCAAAACGACCTCCAAATCAAGGTTTAAAGTGATACTTGGCCAACATGCCACAAAAAAAGGGAACTTCTACACCAAATGAGCCTCCAGACAATCCTACTTGGACTCTTGATGAAGGTGAAGAAATGCATAGAGACATAAATTATTTACAAAATAAGACAATAACAAAAGATGAACTACAAGATATAGAAACTAAGTTGGAGGCAAATATGGATGGTTTAAAAGAGAAGATCATGGAAGGATTGAAAAATTTCGTAATAGAGAGGACACCTGAAAGTGAAAATGTATCCCATGAAATTCATGATGAGGACACAAGGAAGGTGAATCAAGAATGGAGAAACTGCAACTTTGGGTTGAATACCAACCACGTTCCTAAGATCGATATGAGGAAGTTTGATGGAAATGACCCTATCACATGGATACTTCAGATGGAGCAATTCTTTGATCTACATAATGTGCCACATACACAAAAGGTACAGATTGCTTCTTTATATTTAGAACCCAATCAATTTGTATGGTATCGATGACTTTGTTCTCGCAAATCACTCGTCACTTGGACAATTTTCACGGAAGAAATGATAGCACACTATGAGGATACAAGGAGCAATACCTTCTTTAGCCAATTGATAAATCTCAAGCAAAATGGTTCAGTTACAAAGCACATTGAGAACTTCCAAAGATTGAATATAAAAGTAACAGATATTCCAGATGAGCACTTGATTGATGTATTCATAGGAACTTTAAGAGATAACATTCAACATGAGGTTCGACTTTGGGAATCCAAATCATTGGAGAATGCATTTAGGGTGGCAAGAAATGTTGAAAGTAAAAATATGGCTATGGCTACTAGAAGGACCAATCCTAACATCTATAGAGAGAATAATGCTCCTTCTAAAACACCTCAACAATAGAAGGAAAGAAAAACAAAAGGTTTATGCTTTAATTGTGACAACAAATACAGTAAGGGACATAAGTGTGGTGAGAAGAAATTATTCTACATAGATTATGAAGAGGAAGAAGAACAAGAACCATCTCAAGATGAAAATGTAGAAGCAATTGCGTTTGAAGAGTTGACTCCCACGATATCGTGTAACACATTGGATGGAATTAACACTCCTCAAACCCTCAAGATCGAAGGATATATAAAAAATAAAAAGGTAATAGTCCTAATTGATTCTGGCAATACTCATAATTTCATTCACTATAAATTAGCCAAATTTCTCAATTGCTTTGTATATCCAACACCAGAGTTTCAAGTAATGATTGTAGATGGAGGAACTATCAATTGCTCAGGAAAATGCAATAAGATCAATCTTACTATGGGGGAATATGTAATGAATAGTCCCATGATTTCTATACCCATGGGTGGTGTTGATGTTGTACTAGGAATCCAATGGTTACAATCATTAAGAACAATGGCTTTTAATTTTCAATAACTTTTCATGAAATTTTCATTGGAAGGAAAAGAAATTGAGTTAAGAGGTATCATAGGGAAACCCGGTAAGGTGATAAGCTCTAATGGCATGACAAAATTATTGAAAAAGGGGCATCAAGGTGTTATTGCACAACTATGTTCACTAGATGTTCAAACATCTAAGCCATCTATTCCTCTAGATCTCTAAGGGATCATTGATAAGCATTCCAAAGTATTTGAAGATATTCTCAAAGGTCTTCCACCCACTCAAAATCATGATCATGATATTCACCTAATTCTTGGGAGTGTTCCTCCTAACATCAGGGCATATAGTTACCCTTATACCCAGAAGAGTGAAATTGAAGGCATGGTTGAAGAAATGTTAGAGGTTGGCATTATTAGACCTAGCCAAAGTTCTTACTCTACACTGGTGGTAATGGTATTCAAGAAAGATGGCTCATGGCATATGTGTCTAGATTATAAAGAGCTTAACAAAATCACTATTAAAGATAAGTTTCCCATTCTCGTAATTGATGAATTGTTAGATGAACTACATGGAGCAATCTATTTCACAAAGTTGGATCTCCGTTCAGGGTATCATCAGATTAGAATGAAGGAAGAAGATATCCCAAAAACAACATTCCGAACTCATGAAGGCCATTATGAATTTTTGGTCATGCCTTTTGGCCTTACAAATGCACCTTCCACATTCCAAGGGTTGATGAATTCCATTTTCAAGCCCTTCCTTCGAAAATTTGTGTTAGTATTTTTTGATGATATACTGATCTATAGCAAGTCTTGGGAGGATCATGTGCGACATGTTGACAAGGTGCTACAACTACTAAAGGAGCAACAACTATATGCTAAACCATCTAAATGTTTCTTTGGAGTGAAGGAGGTAGAGTATTTGGGTCATATTGTATCTCATGAAGGTGTCAAGGTAGACCCTAACAAAATTAAGGCTATGATGGATTGGATAATTCCCAAAACATTGAAGAATCTTAGAGGATTTTTGGGTTTGACAGGTTACTAACACAAATTTGTTCGACACTATGGAAGAATAACAACACCTTTAACGACACTAACTAAGAAGGATGCATTTTCATGGATTCCAAAGGCAACTAAAGCGTTTGAACAACTTAAAGAGGTGATGTGCAAAGCTCATGTCTTGACCACTCCAGACTTCACAAAAACCTTTATTGTGGAATGTGATGCCTCGGGAAATGGAATTGGTGTTATCCTAATGCAAGAAGGGATGCCCCTGGATTTTGAAAGTTGACCACTCAAGGGAAATGACTTACAAAAACCCATTTATGAGAAGGAAATGATGGCAATACTACATGCATTGAAGAAATGGCGTCCTCACCTAATAGGTAGGAACTTCAAGGTCAAAACAAAGCATGATAGTCTTAAATACTTCTTGGAACAAAGACTATCTTCAGAAGAACGACAAAAATGGGTAACCAAGATATTGGGTTATGATTTTGAAATCATTTATAAAAAAGGAAAGGAAAATGTTGTGGCAGATGCACTCTCAAGGAAGGATGAAGATGTTGAGGCCTTTCTCTGTGCTATCTCGATCATCCAACCCAATTGGATAATAGAAGCAAGGGATGAATGGAAGAATGATGAAAAAAGTGTGGACTCTCATTCAAAGTTTGCAGCAGGATTCTAGTAGATCAGATACATTTACATGGAAACATGATTCACTATGGTACAAAGATCACTTATATTTATGTAAGAAATCCCAACTCAAACAAAAGGTACTATTAGAATTGCACACCTCTCCAGTAGGAGGGCACTCAGGATTTTTAAAAACCTACCATAAGGTCAAGAATGAATTTTTTTGGGATGGCCTTAAAACTGATGTTCAAAGGTTTGTGGCAGAATATTTGGTTTGCCAACAAAATAAGGTGGAAACAATTATGACCCCGGGTCTTTTACAACCATTAGCCATCTCAAGTCAGTGCTGGGAGGAGGTTTCCATGGATTTCATCACAGGGTTACCGAAGTCTGAAGGAAAGAGTGTTATCATGGTGATTGTTGATAGACTGACCAAGTACACACACTTTTGTGCACTCTCTCATCCCTTCAAAGCTAGTACAGTTGCCACCGCATTCACGGAGACAATTCAAAAGCTACATGGCAGCCCAAAGATTATTGTAAGTGACAAAGATCCCATCTTGACTGGACATTTTTGGACATAATTATTTTCTTGTTTTTTGTATTCAATTGGCTCATAGCTCATCCTATCATCCTCAATCTTATGGACAAACCGAGACTGTGAACAAATGTCTGGAAAGCTACCTTCGTTGCTTTGTCTCTGATAAACAAACACAATGGTTAAAATGGTTACCCTTGGCAGAATGGTGGTATAACATTTCCTTTCATACTGCAACAAAAATGACACCATTTATGGCACTCTATGGATACCACCCTCCTTTCATGACTTCTTCTCTAAAAGAAAAATCTAAGGTTCAAGCAATGGAATATCACATCGATCATCAATAAGAAGTTCTCCAAATATTAAAGGACATCATGACCATGGCACATAATCGTATGAAACAACAAGCAAATCAACATCGTAGTGAAAGAAGTTTTGAAGTAGGGGATTGGGTATTTTTAAGACTACAACCATACAAACATATGTCCCTCAAGCAAGCCAAGAAGGATAATAAATTATCACCAAAGTACTATGGCCCTTATAAGGTGTTGCAAAAGCTTGGTACTATGGCATACAAATTGGAGTTGCCTGCATCTTCACGAGTACACCCAGTTTTTCACGTTTCATGATTAAAGAAGGTTATAGGTGACAAGATCCCAGTTCAAAATATATTGCCAGAACTTGATGAGGAAGGAAAAATCATATTGGAGCCTAAAGCCATCACTGACACAAGAATTCGCCAGCTGAGGAATAGATTCATTTCAGAGTATCTCATTAAATGGAGGAAACTACCGGCTGAAGATTCCACTTGGGAAGATGACTCTTTTATACAGAAGCATCCAGAGTTACTCAAGCGTTGCGGACAACACTTGTCTCAAGGGGAGGGGCATGTTAATCCCTAAATAGTGACTCATTACCCTTTAATTGGGGCATATTACATTAGTAATGTTATTTTATTTATGTCGGCGCTTTTGTCCATTAGTTGTAATTATACCTCCTAGTCTCCTATAGGAAACATTTTCATTTGGAATCATCTTGTAATTGAACATTTATGTGGGCATAATGAGGTTTCCCCCTCGAAGAGGCTTATTATCTGAATTTCTCTCTTTCTCAAGGCGTTTAGTACTTATTCTGAGGTTTTTCTATGCTATATTGATATTTGGTTCCTAACATTTTCTCCCATCTTCGCTAACCCTGTGAAGGATGATGCAGTTCTTCCTTCTTGGCCTTCATATCCCAAATGGTATTTGAGTCTTTGCGACTGTTTGCAAAAGCATGAAATAATTTTGTGTTTTCATCCCCTTGTTCTAGCCAGACCGCCCTGCTTTTTAGTCTCCAGGCCACTTCCTGGTCAGCTAGGAGTTGTTTGCACTGTGATTCCAAAGATTTTAAAGTTTCCTTGGAGGAATAAGATAGGAATCCCACGTCTGCCTCCTGATATATAGCCTTGTTTTGTTCTTTTATGTTTTGTAAATCCCTTTCCTCCCTCTGCCTTTTTCCCTTGGCCCAAGGAATAGTTAAAGATTTGATTTTTTAAGGTTGTTCGCAAAGTGTACACCCACATGATTAACCAGAGATGGGTTCAAAAGGCCTCCAATTTGAATGAACCAATTCCCGAAAGATCTCATCTGATAGCCAAGAGGCATCGAATTTAAAAGGTGAAGGGGGTTTGTGTGGCCCTCCCTCCAAAGTGAAACATATTGGGGAATGATCTGAAATGCCACCCGCTCTGATCCATTGCCTTACTTGGAAGGTTGCCTCCATTAGTGCTTCATTCACAAGGAAGCGATCAATGTGCTTTGCCACCCTTGCTTCCCTTGAACGCATATTCCTCCAAGTTGGATTTAGTTTTCCAGGGGCGATGTCCAACAACCCATTTTCCGACATGAGGTGGGTGAACATTGTTAATATTATGGTAGCGTCGGGAGGTATGAACCGCTATTGTGACCTATGACGAGAATAGAATATTCCAGAAGGAAGCAAAGAAGTAAAGGAAACCCTAGACGAGATGTCGGCTGCAGAAATATAATTAATATGAATTAATTAGTACTCAGAAGGAGAAGTCGGTCCCAGTAAGTCTTCCAGAGCCACTATAAATACAGGGCACCAGTCTCTCATTTGACACATTCTCATAATTGCAAAGAGCCAGTTGTGCACACTGCAGTTGGCAGTTTTGTGTGCAAGTTTCTGGGGAAGAGTGTTGCGCCAGTTTCTGGGTGGGACTATCTGATCAACTTTCATTAATTTTCCTGCCTGGTGCATTAGCCTTGCTTGGCTATTGATTGCTACCGATATTCTTCTCTGTCAAGGTCAAGGTGCTCGGAGGGTGGCTTCAGCCTATGGTTGGGTGACAAAGGTATTGTCAATGGTAAAACAAGCACAGTCTTTCATATTCTAACAGGTTATGGGCCCACACCTCCTTCATTCAGTCTAAACGTTGGAAGGAAGCATAACCACTAGGATATTGAGCTCGTTGAGGAACTGCCACTAGGGTTACTAGCAGGAGCAGCTTCCAAATACATTGTCGCTAGGGTTACTAGCAGAAGCAGTTACAGAAACCATAATCTCAGATCCGACACCTTGTGATGGAGCATCTCTCTCAAAGAGAAGATATTCAGATGCGCCCTAACTCAACGCACCTTTTTGGCTCTCTCAGAATACAGAAACGACAAAGTTGAAGTTTTGGATCAAGGCATGACCAGTTACCAGTCAACCAAAGACATGAGTGAAACGATCAGTCTTTTACACTACTCAACGCTTACTGGAACGATTGAAGATGACATGTGGATAATCGATAGTGGAGCTTCTAGGCACATGACAGGAGATCAAGCCAAAATCTCAAATCTAAATGAGAAGAAGACCTCGTACAAAGTAGAGCTTGGAGACAAAACCACCTACCCCGTAGAAGGATTTGGACAAGCCTCCATCAAAATGAAAACAGGTAACTATGTTAACTTAAGAAATGTTTTATATGTACCTAGTTTAGAAAAGAATATTGTATCGATATCTTGCCTAGAAGACAAGGGAAACAAAATAGCTTTTTTGGATGGAAATGTGTTATCATGACATAAAGACTCTAGCATAGAGAATGCTAGGGTTATTGGAAGTCGTGAAGGAAATCTGTATAGACTACTAGCACTGAATGAAAAAGCGCTCGTACATGATGAAGTCAACCCTAATGAGCTTTGGCATAGAAGGTACACTCACATCAACCATCAAGCATTACCTTTTCTTACAAAGATGGTTGAAGGAATACCAGAATTGAAATCTACACATGAAGGAATTTGCAAGGGATGTGCCCTTGAGAAGAATATCAAGAAACCATTCTCAAGCAGCAACAACAGATCTCAGGAGATTCTAAATCTGATACACTCAGATGTTTGCGGTTCGATGTCAGTAAAATATCTAGGAGGATCTTCTTACTACATAATCTTCATAGATGACTATTCAAGAAAGATTTGGTTATATCTACTCAAGACAAAAGACGAAGTATTCAACAAGTTTCAAGAGTTCAAAGAAGAAATATAAAATCTCACGAATAAGAAGATCAAGACACTAAGAACCGATAATGGTGGAGAATACACATCAAAGGAATTCATTGCATTCTGCAAATCGACAGGGATTAGGAGGGAGCTGACAGTTCCTCATAATCCTCAACAAAATGTTGTAGCAGAAAGAAAGAACAGATCCATTGAAGAAACCGTAAAAGCTTTACTAAATGATCAAGGTTTATCCATGTTCTTATGGGGATAAGCAACAACGACAACAATATATGTGAAGAACAAAAGTCCTCATCGTATATTGAAAGACATGACACCAGAAGAAGCTTTCTCAGGTAAGAAACCTAATGTGGAAAATCTAAGAATATTTGGATGTCCTGTTTACTCTCACATACCCAAGGACAAGAGAAATAAACTAGAACCTTCAGGAAAGAAAGGGATATTCGTGGGATACAGTGATTCATCCAAAGCTTATATAATATATATTCTAGAACAAAACAAGATCGAAGTCAGCAGAGACGTAACATTCAATGAGAAGATGGCCTTCAAGAAATCCATAGAAGAAACTATAGAAGAAGAAGAGATTGAAGAACTTAACGAAGAAAGCACAGAAAAGGAAAATGACGAAAATGAACTACCTGATCATCCTATGGAGCCATGTGTAAACATTAATTCAGATATCGTACCTAAGACCAAGAAAAGAACAACTTGGCTTGAAGCTACCTTACAAGATGCAGAAAGACTCAACGTTCCAGAAGGAACATTCAGAAAGAGTAAAAGACCTAAAAGATTCTCAAGTTATGCAACATACATGATGAAGCTTCTAGATGAAGAACCTACCACATTTGAAGAAACAATTCAAAAGGAACAATGGAAAGAAGCTATGATGGAAGAGCATCAATACATTATGAAAAATGAGGTATGAGAAATTGTATCTAGACCTAAAGAAAAATCGGTGGTAACTTCAAAATGGGTATACAAGATCAAACATGCAGCCGACGGAAGCGTGGATATATACAAGGCAAGATTCATAGCCAGAGGGTTCTCCCAGAAGGAGGGAGAAGATTACGATGAAACCTTTTCTCCGATGGATAGATATACTTCCATCAAAGCTATCATATCTCTTGCCGCTTCCATGGGATGGAACTTACATCAGATGGATGTAAAGACGACCTTCCTGAATGGAGCAATTGAAGAAGAAGTATATATTGAACAACCTCAAGGGTTTGAGGTACATTCCAGAGACACTCACGTTTGTAGATTAAATAAATCTCTATATGGACTCAAGCAAGCTCCAAGAGCTTGGTATGACAGAATGGACATCTATCTAACAAGACTTGGTTTCTCCAAGAGTCATGTAGATCCAAACCTTTATTACAAAGTCGTGGACAATGCAGTTGTGATTCTACTATTATATGCTGGCGATCTATTCATAACAGGTGAAGAGTCTCTTATTATCCAGTGCAAGAAGGAATTAGCTTCTGAATTTGATATGAAAGATATAGGTCTCATGCATTATTACTTGGGACTAGAAGTATGTCAGAAGCGTGGTGAAGTATTCCTTGGACAAGGAAAGTATGCAATAAAGATCCTTCATAAATTTGGAATGATGGATTGTAAGTCCATGGACACTCCTATGAATGAAGATATAAGAAAAGTGAAAGTTCTAGATTCTGATCCAGTAGATCCATCTCTATATCGACAACTAATTGGGTCATTGATGTATTTGGTAAATACTCGACCAGACATCTGCTTTGCCGTGAATACACTAAGCTAGTTCCAGGTGGAACCAAGACATGAGCATTGGATAGCTGCAAAACATGTATTAAGATATATTCGTGGAACAATAAACTATGGTTTGAGATATACCGCATCCATCGATATAAAACTTCATGGATTCACAGACTCAGATTGGGCAGGAAGTGCAAAAGACAGAAAAAGCACTTCAGGTATGTGTTTCAGCTTGGGCTCCGCTATGATATCTCGGGGAAGCAGGAAACAGAAGTCTGTCGCACTTAGCACAGCAAAAGCAGAGTATATCGCAACATGTTAAGCATGCACTGAAGCAATATGGTTAAGGAAGTTAATCTCCAATTTATTTGATCAGATTCCAGAATCGACCATAATACATTGTGATAATCAAAGTTGTATAAGATTATCGGAACATCTCGTATTTCATGAAAGGTCGAAACACATTGAGATAAAATACTACTTTGTTCGATATAAAGTCCAGGAAGGAGAGGTAAAGCTCGAGTATATCCCCACTGACGAGCAGACATCAGACATTCTAACAAAACCTCTATCTAGAATAAAGTTTTCATATTTTCGAAAGAAGATGGGGATCATGGAAATAACTCCCTTAGCTGAAAGGGAAGACTCTCCAGGTTAGGAGGGAGCACTAAAAATATTATTGAAAATATTGTTGAAAAATATTATTGAAACGTTTATCTTTGTGATTGAAAAATAGTCCAGATTGAACAGATTCTTTCTTGTTCGGAAAGTGGATTGAGATTTCTGACGGACAACAATTTCCCATTGTGATTAACATGAGAAATGGTCCAGATTGCTAATGTATCATAGACAACGACTTTCCATTGTGGTTAACATGGGGAGTGGTCTAGGGAAGTCTCTCTTCTTGAGGGTTACTCAAGAAGACTGGCCCGCCTCTCCGGACAACTATTTCTCATTGTGGTTAACATGAGGAATGGTCTGTTTTGGAGGTTCATACAGGCCAATCTTTTCCTCTTGTGGTTAACAGAGGAAATGGTCCGGATAGTCATTCCTTAGGGTTTATACATTCTCTCTAGGGTGCACTTTGATTAGTGTAGGAAGAATGGCCCAGGGTGGGGAATGGTTCAGGCTCAACAATCAAGGACAGACATTCCTTAGGGTTTATACATTCTCTCCAAGGTGCACTTTGATTAGTGTAGGAAGAATGGCCCAGGGTGAGGAATGGTCCATGGCTCATAAATCAGAAACAATCATTCTTCCTTGTTTGAGAAGAATAGAGCAGATATCCCATTGTTGATGTTCTATACTGAGGGAAGATATTCTTTCAGATCTCACAGATGTGAGTGAAAGATTGGCCCAGATGGTTTAGTTTATTTTAACAATATTTTCTTTGTAGGTTGTCATTAGATGATTGTTATGGAGACTACTTGTTTCTAGACAATAGATATATACTACTGTGGTGGATATGTTCCACTGTTTGTGACTATGTGTCACGGTTTGAGTAGTTGTGTACTACCGTGGATAAACACAATTGTGTTTTATCAATTGATATTGTACCAGTTGTCATAGGAGATTATCCAATTGGATAATAATGATGGTGCTCGTGATACTACCAGTTGAATGGTCTGTTTGTGCTCAAGACCATACCTCCATAGCTAGGAGGGAGTGTTAATATTATGGTAGCTTCGGGAAGTATGAACCTCTATTGTGACCTATGATGAGATTAGAATATTCCAGAAGGAAGCAAAGAAGTAAAGGAAACCTTAGACCAGATGTCGGCTACAGAAATATAATTAATATGAATTAATTAGTACCCAGAAGGAGAATTCGGCCCCAGTAAGTCTGCCAGAGCCACTATAAATATAGGGCGCCAATCTCTCATTTGATACATTCTCAGAATTGCAGAGAGTCAGTTGTGCACACTGCAGTTGGCAGTTTTGTGCGCAATTTTCTGGGGAAGAGTGTTGCACCAGTTTCTATGTGGGACTATCTGATCAGCTTTGGTTACTTTTCCTGCCTGGTGCATTATCCTTGCTTGGCTATTGATTGCTACCAATATTCTTCTCTGTCAAGGTCAAGGTGCTCGGAGGGTGGCTTCGGCCTATGGTTGGGTGACAAAGGTATTGTCAATGGTAAAATGAGCACAATATTTCATATTCTAACAGGTTATGGGCCCACACCTCCTTCATTCAGTCTAAACACTGAAAGGAAGCATAGCCGCTAGGATATTGATCTCGCTAAGGAACTGCCGCTAGGATATTGAGCTCACTGAGGAACTGTCGCTAGGGTTACTAGCAGGAGTAGCTTCCAAAGACATTGCCGCTAGGGTTACTAGCAGAAGCAGTTGCAGAAAACCTAATCTCAGATCCGACACCTTGTGATGGAGCATCTCGCTCAAAGAGAAGATATTCAGATGCACCCTAACTCAACGCACCTTTTTGGCTCTCTCAAAAGACATAAATGACGAAGTTGAAGTTTTGGATCAAGGCATGACCAGTTACCAATCAACCGAAGACATGAGTGAAATGATCAGTGTTTTACACTACTCGGCACTTACTGGAACAATTGAAGATGACATGTGGATAATCGATAGTGGAGCTTCTAGGCACATGATGAGAGATCAAGCCAGACTCTCAAATCTAAATGAGAATAAGACCTCGTACAAAGTAGAGCTTGGAGACAAAACCACCTACCCCGTAGAAGGATTTGGACAAGCCTCCATCAAAATGAAAACATGTAACTATGTTCACTTAAGCAATGTTTTATATGTACCTAGTTTAGAAAAGAATCTTGTATTGATATCTTGCCTAGAAGACAAGGGAAACAGAATAGATTTTTTGGATGGAAATGTGTTATCATGGCATAAAGACTCCAACATAGAGAATGCTAGGGTTATTGGAAGTCGTGAAGGAAATCTGTATAGACTACTAGAACAGAATGAAGAAGCGCTCGTACATGACGAAGTCAACCCTAATAATCTTTGGCATAGAAGGTACGCTCACATCAACTATCAAGCATTACCTTTTCTCAGAAATATGGTTGAAGGAATACCATAATTGAAATCTACACATGAAGGAATCTACACATGGTATAGGGAAGCTATGGAGGGTAGTGTGGAGAGGAGAAGAGGTGTGGCCTTTTGGAGGAGGGAGGAGTGGAGGGGCCTCAATGTGGGGGGACTGTCAATTTTTAGATATTTGAAGGCCCGTAGGGGATCCCAGACTAGTAATGGAATAATGTAATGCAAATTTAGAAAAGATTCAATGGAGGGAAACTGTAGATTACCTGTTGGACGATGCATAGCTAATTCCCGATACTGGGGAGGGGGATCCCCAGGATCCAACCGCTCTGAGCCTGATGTCAATCCCTCTGGTGGCTGATGTTCCCTCAATGGGGGTGTTTCAAGAGAATGCTGTGAGTTTGAGGTTGAGGAAGTAGTGGGAGAGGCTGATGTCGAGGGAGAAGACCCTTGCTGAAGATTCTCTGTCACTTAGGGGTGAGAGTGGGAGGAGCGTCCATGACGTGGCTGTGGGAAGTCCTTGAGTATGTGCTCATGTGCATGAAAACGACGACATCATAATGGTATGCCTTCGTAGTTGAGGATTTGTGCCCTAGTGCGGCCCCGATCCATGATGTTTAGTTCCTTACGCAACCCTCCTCTAATGTTTAGGGAGACCAAAATACGGGACAAAGACATCTCCCCCGACTCCCTAAAAGAAAAATCCGTGTCCAAGTAGTTGCCCAACATATTCCCAATATCTTGAAAGATCTTCTCGGACCATAGGTGCGATGGGAGTCCAGGCAGACAGACCCATATTGGAAAGGAATCCACTCGCGTGCTTGCTACATCAAAGGTTGGATCCCAAAGCTTTAGAAGTAATGGGGAAGAGTCAATGGACCAACAACCCGAGAGGGCTCAGGCTGCTTGAGCTGCATCGACAAAAATGATGAGGAACCAACCCCTTCATAAGCAGTGTATTTGAGGAGGTGCAGGTTAGGTCGTGCCCCAGGTGGTGTACACCCAAATTTTAAGTGTTTTCTCGCTGAAATGCTTCTCGTAAAGTTTCCCCACCACTGATTTATCCACTAACTCCAAAACTTCCGCCATTGAGAGGTCCTTGCCCAGGATGAGATTTGATGAGTTCGATACTTCCCCGATATACTTGTTCCTCTTCATGCACCTGATTGAGGAGTGAGGGTTGGGGCCCTCAGTCAAGCCACTGGGAACTGTATCCCCACTGCCACCATCGTCAATGCAGTCCCAACCATTCAGATTTGTAGGTGGGAGATATGAGCCGATAAAGACAACTGTTGAGCCTCTAATGATGGATTTAGATAATAGCCCCGAGTTGATGTCTGGGAAGAAAAAAGATTCTTGGAGTATGAGGTCAGGCTTGTGTGTGCCAATATTTGGCAGTGTTGCCGCTAGCTCCTCCAAAGGAGGTCCCCCGCAAGAAGGAGAAAAAGGAGGTGGATTCAGGGGGAAGATGGGAAGGGAGGGAGACTGAGAGACCCAATAGGGGTTGATCTCAGGAGGTGAGTGCCCAGAAAAGGATATGGAAGAAGTTATGAAAGCTGTCGAGGAGCCCGACTACTCAAATGTGTCAAAGGGTGGGCTCACCTGAAAACCCTGGGAGGTAGCCGCGAAATAATGCCCTCTGGTTTGTAGCTGCAGTGAGGTAGGGTCAAGAATCAAGAGAGAAGCTGGAGATCGGTCCAGGGGGAGTATGGAGGACGATGTGTCCTTAATATCCCCCCATAAGGAGAAAACCTGGGATGCCTCCAGGTGCCTGGGGGAGTTAGGATGAGGGCTTCCACCTGTGGGGAACCAGGGAAGGGTTTCTGATGGGTCCAGGGTGTAGTCCACGTCCTCATCGTATGTCGCCATGGACATGGGGGGTTTGGCTACTGGTGGAGCTAGTTCCATAGCACTAACAGAAAACAATAGGGAAAAGTCGGTCACCACAGGGGAAGGCTCACCGTTAAGGGAGGCTTGCAGTTAGGGAGGAAAGTGTGAGAAACTGCAGAAGAAACAATATGTTAGGATATTTAGACACTTAGGAGTTAGTTAAGAACTACTTGGTCTAATATGTCGTTAGGTAAAAGTGTGTTTCTTTAGTATGCATTAGTATGCATTTGTAGTTAGACAATCCGACGGTCACGATATGTTCCCGACATAGAGTGATCTGACGGTTCATACTCTCCTCGATCTTAACGGCCATTGATCCATGGATTAACACCCGATTGGTCCATGATCTATATTTAAAGAGCATGGAGGGTCATTTGCCGATGATTGATTGTGAGAAACTCTCTTGTAAAATCTCTCTATAATATTTTTCTTTGCATTAATAAACTGCTCCAAGTGGTCGCGTTGGCTGGGGTCGTGGATGTTTCCCCGTAGGGGTTTTACCACGTGAAAACATCGGTGTGTTGATCTTTGATCTGGTTATGTGAGTGGTTACTGAAGGTTTTCGTCCTCTATTGGAATACCTGTGTTGTCGAACATGGTATCATAACCTGTTTGAAGACCTGCTCCTGTTGTAGATCGAGATCGTGAAGCCGAATTGCCTCATCTCCATTTTCTGGCATTTCTATACATTTCTGGGCTGAAAGGACTGTTCCATTGCGTCCGGAGCATGCTTTTCATTCAGGAACACTTTTCGTTTCACTCGAAAAGGTTTCCGTTTGCCCAAGATACGGCCATTACAGTCAGAATCTGGAGGTATAAAGTCTGAATACGCATTTTTAAATTTTTGCAAAGTTT
>ML789438.1:53058-95026 GCA_009831015.1 Picea engelmannii
CCTCCTTGGCCATAAGCATGAAGTCATTTGCCTTATCTTCACAGGATGAATCACTATCGGTGTCTTCTGAGGAATTGTCATTATTTGCAACCAAACTTTTCTTCTTATTATATTTCTTGTGTTTGTACTTCTTTTCATCATCATAGTTCTAGTCCTTTTTCTGATGGGGACACTTAGATGCAAAATGACCTATCTTACCACAGTTAAAGAATTTGAAGGGCAACTTCCCTTGATATTTTCATGATCCTTTCTTTAACCTTCTCACAAATTTTGCCTCAATATCATCTAATTCTGAATCAGTATTCTTGTCTGCTTTAAAAGATGCTTCTCTAGTACTGGATTTGTCTTTGTTAATTCTCATTTCATATGTAGTTAGAGTTCCTGGAAGTTGATCAATGGACAGAGTTTTAAGATCATTTAATTCTTCTATTGCAGAGACTTTTGGATTAAATTTATCAGGCAGAGATCTGAAAATCTTCTGAACTAAGAGTGAATCATCAAACTCCTCACCAAGACCCTTCATGGCATTTACAAGTTCTTCAACTCTCAAAAAATACTTGCTAATTGCTTCATCTTTAGTTGTTCAAATTTCAATCTGTATGTTTGGATTTTGGCATCTTTTACTTTCTCATTTCCTTCATAACTGTTAATAAGTTTATCCCACATTGCTTTGGCAGTATCAAGATGCATCACCTTTACAAACTCAACTTCAGCAAGTCCATTCAAGATAGCATTCATCCCCTTAGCATTAAAACTAAACTCTAACTTATCATCCTTGGTGGCTAGCAAAACATGCTTTGTATATCCAGTCTCTACTGCATCCCAAACATCATCACCCAAGGCCATTAAATATGTTCTCATTCTAATCTTCCAGAAGGAAAAATTTGTTCCATCAAACAGAGGGGGCTTAGAGGCTGAAGTCCCTTCATGACTTGTCACGTTTAAGCTTATAGATCTACCTTTAAATAAAAGGAACCTGCTCTGATACCAATTGTTGAAATTACTGATACAACTGAGAGGGGGGGTGAATCAGTTGTATTTGAGCTTAAACAATTTTAATTCTATTAAAACATTCTTAAACTTTCTTCAAGTGATCATCAACATTATACAACGTATGGACAGTAAAAGTAAAAAGCATCAATCACACATAAGGTATACATAGAGACAAGTTTTCACGAGGAAACCCCTAAAGGGAGAAAACCTCTTCTTCTTCGAAATGATAGGCAGTCTTTTAAGTTCTGTACATCATCTTTAATTGAGCACCAACTCAATGTGAGATTGCTACCTCTGTTTTACAAGCTGCAACTTGTTTGAGAGAACCAACTCTCTGGTTTCTATAGCACCCACTAGAAGGAAGCACCAACTCCCTATATGTTCCAGCACCAACTGGATGGAAGCACCAACTTCCAATTACACAGGCTCCAACCTGCATAACATAGAACACTTTTTCTCCCTTGCACCACCCTGCCACCCTGGTTTCTCTAGCTACAACCAGATGTAAGCTACAACTTCTTGTGTTCAAGCTCCCACTTGAACCTCTGAGGACAACAATCCTCCCAAGCACCTCCCAACCACCCTGAAATATTTAAGAATGAATACACAGACAACTACACAGATAAATCAGTTCTTACCAATCTTTTTCTGTTCTATAAGTCTGATCTTCTTCAAACTATTCTGCAATTCTTCTCTTCCTTTGTCTGTTCAGCAGGTCTGCTCTACATCAACTTTTTCTGTCATTCTTCTCTGCTTCCACTTGCTTTGTTATTCTGCTCTGCATTTAATCTCACTCTGCACATATGCTCAATTTCATACTGCGCATCCTCTCCTTTTTCCTTTCTTATAGTTTCATTCTTTTTCTTCCGGAACAACCAACTCAACACAGCCTGTTTCATCTTCTTTTATACACCCGAACACGACGGTTCAACTTCCCTACTCCTTAGGCAAAGTGATGACAACTGTCTAAGCAACTGAAACGCCAACTGATTGGAAATCATGAGTCCATTTCACTAACGGATTTGTAACTGAAAAGTTAATCTGTGAGAAAGAACAGTAACCCTCCGATCACATTCAAGTTTTATCCGCACCGTTGGATGACCTTTATTATTCTTGCCTTTTTAAATCGGGTTTCGACATTTCGACATTCCTGTGCCCAAGTGTCTCGACACTTCATGTCACGATCTCTGAAACTCCAAAATGGAGCTTATCTAGACTGACTCCTTCTCTTCCCGTGACCAAGGGATGTGACCACAACCTTATGCATAAGGCGCTTTCGCGATTTCGCATATCGCAAATTCGTAATTCAAGTTGCTTTGTTTCTTTTGTCTCTACATATTGCGATTCACGAAACTCGGACATGGAGTTGAACCAACGGTCCAGATATGAACTTGTTTCAACGACTACGATTGGATCGCGATATCGCATATCGCGAAATCGCGATTCTTGTTGCATTTGTTTATTTTCCTCTTGATATCGCGATTTGCGAAACTCCGACACGAGCTATAATCAACGGTCTAGATTCATTCTCGATTCAATGGCTGTGATTGAATCATGATATCGCATATCGTGAAATCGAGATTCTTGTTGCATTTGTTTCTTTTCCTTTTGAATTCGCGATTCGCGAAACTCCAATATGGAGTTACATCTACGGTCCAGATCCAAGCTTGATCTAATGGCTGTGATTGAATCGCCATATCGCATATCGCAATTTCAACATTCTTGTTGTCAAGTGTTTTTTTCACTTCAAAGTCCCGATTCATGAAACTCCGATAAGGAGTTAAATCAACGGTCCAGATCTGATCTCTATTCAGCAGCTGCGATTAAATCACGAATTTGCATATCAAGATTTTGGGGTTCCTGTTGTATTGTTTCTTTGATATATCCAACACGCGATCCTCGAAACTCCGATCAACGGTTCAGATGTGATCTTGATTTGACGGCTCAGATTACGCCGGGATTTTTCATATCGAGAAATCGTGATTCCTGTTGCATTGTTTCTTTGACATTTCCAACACGCGATCCTCGAAACTCCGATCAACGGTTCAGATGTGATCTTGATTTGACGGCTTAGATTACGTCGAGTTTTTGTGAGCCCTCTACTGCTTGCACTTTTAAATCTCGTGCAAGTTTTCCTCAATCCAACGGTGGTCGGACCTTGCGCTTGGATCTAATGCCTGAGATCTATCCTCCTCTTCAGTGCGCTCTTCTTGTCTTTATTCAGATCTGACGACCCTCATGCTGTCGGGAATTTTGGAGGGGATCCAACGATCAGAAATGCTTCTCGAGCCTTCGATCACTTTGTCAATGTTGCGTTGCCTTCGATCATTCGATCTTCCTGGACTTATCTTTTGTTTGCCTATCGATCAAAAACTGCCTGTACTCATGCCATCTTCACTGTTTCCATCAATGACAAGCATTTGCTGTTTGTTAAATATTTGCCAACACATATAGGAGCCAATGACATCCAAAACCCTAACCCAATGACCTGGATTAGTCAACAACCCTAATTTATTAACCAAAAATAGAAAACCATCAACAAAAGCCATGTGCTGAAAAACCATCCAACAATGGAAACGAAAATCGAGGTGACATGAAAAACGAGGAAAAAAATACGACACGTTTCCCAAGGCACATACCTTCAAATTATAAAGAGAAGTTAGACATACCTTCAACCATGCCTTTACCGTGTAGTAGTCAAAGACCCTTCTCTCCGATATGCCCCAGTCTTTGATGCCACAACATAACCTTTTCTCCGGAGACTATAGGTGTTCTTTCTTCTTCAACTCCAATATCAGGAACAATGGAACTATTACACCCACCGCTAATAGTGCTTCCTTGCAGCTTATACAAAGTTCCAAATCAAACTCCCTTCAACAACACCATTGCTCCTCGAACCATCCTGCAGGTTTCCTTTTCAAATATTGTTTTTACCCTTGTATCGTCCATTTTGCTTACATAAATCAAATTCATGGCCAATCCTAGGATGTACAGAACATTAGGTAGTGTTCTAATCCTTCTATATATGAGCCTCAACTTGACTTTTCCTCGACCTATGATTCTGGTTATCGATTCATCACCTAGGAAAACATTATTTCCATCATACCTTTCATATTCACAGAACCACTCCCTGTGGGGAGTCGTATGAAAGGATGCACCTAAGTCAACCAACCATACCTCATGATCTGCATGTGTGCTTGAAGAAGCCAAGTACACATCCCCTCCTTCCTTGGAGGTCTTTTCTTTTGTAGAAGGAGATTCTTTAGATACCTTCTTTTTCTCAACTTTGGATCTACAATGCTTCTTGTAGTTCCCTTCTTTTCCACATCTCCAACATACCTTTACAAACTTTGAGGGAGATTTAAATCTACACTTAGACTTAGATCTCCCACTTGAGGACTTAGATCTATTTCTTTCCTGGGAGCATCCTCTTGCAAATAATGCATTTGTACTCTGTCCTTCCATGTTCTTCCATCTCATCTCCTCTAACAACAAGGATGAGACCACTTCATCAAACTTCAAGGCAGTTGTATTACTACCTATGGCCATGTCCAGACTATCCCACGAGTCTGGTAAAGAGAAAAATAAACTGATGCACTTATCTTCATCTGAAATTTTAATCTCAACAGATACTAGAACTGACTTACCACAATATTGAAGTCATTCAAATGATTTTCCACTGAGTCTCCATCTCTCATCCTCGGGTTATACAAATTCTTTCTCAGGAATAGTTTATTTACTAGGGACTTAGACTAATACAACTTCCCCAACTTATCCCATAAATCCTTGGATTTAGCTTCCTATAACATATTCAATAATACTAAATATGAGAGACATAGTCAGATTATGCTCTTTGCCTTTCGATCCAACTTTTTCCAGTCATCTGCTGAAGTTCATGTAGGTGTAGTACCTAGATCCACCGCGATCCACTGATCTCTGTCCACCAACAATCTTCCATCTTGAGATTCCACATCTCAAAAATTTTCCCATTAAACTTTTCGATCTCCATTTTCGAACTGCTCTCCATTTCTTTTCACCTGAAAAATCAATACCACAAATCTCCCACTGTAACAAGGCTTATCACAGTCCTGAGCCAAACCCTTGACCACAAAGGTGTCCCCTTGAAGCCAACAAAGCTCTGATACCAAATGTAGATTTTAACCTTGTACAATTATTTACTTCAAATAGATTTTTAGTAAAAGAATAGAAAATATACAATGGAAAATACAAACATTACACATAAATCTCTCCCATGGAAACGCAAACTAGGGAAACCAACATATTTTATATTCATTCATAGTGATACATTGTTTACAATACAATATACATATAAGAGCCAACGACATCCAAAACCCTAACCCAATGACCTGGATTAGTCAACAATCCTAATTCCTTAACCAAAAATAGAAAACCATCGAAAAAAACCATGTGCCGAAAATTCGCCCAACAATGGACATGAAAATCGAGGCAACACGAAAAACGAGGAAAAAAATGTGACATGTTTCCTGAGGCAAACAAAATTTTTGGGGGCGTTTCCCCCGAACCCCTAAAGGGAGGGCCTGGCACCCCCCCTGCACACCTGATGCAATGTAGTAGACACTATGACTAGTTGTGCAAAGAATATAACACATACCCAACATATTTAAGAGGGGCGAAGTAGCATGTTGCTAGGAATGTGCTAGTGCTTCCCTCTTGTATTTTGAGCTAGACATGTTGATATTTTGTTGATTTTTATGAACTTCATGTTTTCTTGCAACTCATCTTTTGTAATGCATGCAATCCCCCCATGTCCTTTATGATTACATGATGAAGTAATTTTTGAGATAGCCATATTTCATGTCCATGAATTTCTTGAATTCTATAACCTTTGTGCTTATGAGTTTCCAACTAGTGCTATACTATCATGTCCTCTTGTTAGTGGGCACAAACTATAAACCCTCCTCCAAGGGTAGCACCTTCTATTATGTACCATTAATTTTAGTTTTCCTTGGGTCACATGGGGCTGCATCTCCTTATTTCATATTGTGCCTCTAAACTCTTCAATATTGAGTTTTTTGTTCCAAAGGACAACCCACTTTCCTTGGTTCCTTACTTCCTTCACTAAGTCCCCTTTTGTCTTGTTGGATGTGTGTGAGATCCACATCAATAAACCATTTGGACCACTTTAGACTTCCTTTTTTTCATAGGATTTGAACCTTGTCTTGTTTGTTATGAAATGTGACCTTTTATGTTCTTTCTTTACCTTCTTAGCTCCATTGTTTTCCCACCCTTTATGTTGTCTACATTGGGCATATCCAGTGCACGATATCTCTTAATAATCTTGTCATTTTCCATGTGTCTTCATCATCATTGTTTCCCTTCACTCCTTTGACTATAATGTCCTTGGCCATGCTTTATCGGTCATGCTCTTCAACGATAACAAACCACACTTCTTGGATGTAACCATCTTTCCTTCCTCAACCTCTCTCCACTAAGTGCATGCTATCTCTGCCTAAGTTTTGGTATTCTTGCGTTATTTTTTGAAATCAATTTCCACTTAATTGGCCATATCCAATGATGTTTGCATTTCTTCAATCATTATGTTTTCATACCATCTACACCTTCACAAACCAAATAGTTAAATTATTGCAGGAAGAGGGTCTCTTCTCCAATAAATAAGAAGGTCTCGTACATCAAATTAGTGTTTGATTATATCTAACCTTAAAAATAATTTATTATTATTATTTGTATGTGATCTCTATAAATTGTGTTTTTTTTATAATTATATTATATTTTTATATTCACTATTTTTAAAATATTTTCTTTTTATAATTTCTAGGATTTTTTTTAATTCATTAATAAGTGTTAATTAGATAAAGATACAAAAGAAAAATCTAAGAAAACCAATGTTCAACATAAAATTAAAAACATGAACAAATATCATATATAGTTCATAACTTAAGGAGGAAAAACTTAGAACAAAATTGTTTTCTCTATAGTTATTGTGTAAGTTCATGATTCAAAATTTTATAAAATTTTAAATTTTGTTTTTGGTGAATAGTGTAACATGTATAGTTATTGTGTAAGTTCATGATTCAAAATTTTATATTGTGATTTTGGCGAGTGGTGTAACATGATATGTTATGTTGCAAGGTGTATATATTATGAGATTGTATTTCATGTTAGTTTTTTAATCAATTAGAAAATGTTATTTTTCATCTAATTTATTTTATGAAATTAATCAACATTATCCATTATAAAATGAATTTTTGTAATTATCATGTAATTAAATAATGCCAATTCACCCATTGACTTTGAGTTCTAGGGTGTAATGTGCCCTTCGACTAGTGACCTAAAGGTCTTTGTTGGCACGTATGGCAACTACCACAAAGAGCCATAGAACACAAATGTTAGAGCCATGACCACCAACCTACCTAGTTGGTGTTGTCAAAATGTTCCTCTTAGGCTTAGCATCAACAAATTCATGCCCAAGTGAACATTAACAACAATAGAGTTTGAATCTTGCAAGAACATATAAATGAAGCATTAGATGTTAATGAATTACTAAAATCCATGTTGGATCCTTCACCAACAAAGATAAAGATGAGCATCAAGATACCCTTTGTAAGGTAAACCTCAAGGGAGTTGGGGTGGATGACGACCTTTTACCTCCCCACTGCAAGTCCCTAAAACAACATTACACTTCTAATGATGATAACCAAGAAATCCGAGAACTTATAACCTACAAACAATACCTAACTGTAGAGGCAATTTCCCTCCCTTTTATTAGTTTCTTCTCTAGTTAGGTAGAGGTAGATTGCCTCCCTTTAATTAGTGTTTTATCTAGTTAGTCAGAGGGAGGTTCATCTTTTGTTTCATCTTTCAAATTTCTTAATCTAAATGTTAACCTGTGGGCCCTAAGATAATCGGTTCTAATTTCTATTTTCTATAAAAACCCGCTAGCTAAAGAGCAAGAGTATTGTTTTGTGAGTAGGTAGTCAATTCTAATTTCTATATGCTACAAGATATTAGAAAATAATGAGGAGAGGTTACTTGAGCATCATGATTCTCATGTTTCAATGTTATCCACACCATAATAAAGATTATTTACATATATTAGTGAATGGCTTCAAAATCATTGCCATATTCTCAATGGAGCTATCCTATGGATGGAAGAAAGGGGTTTTGAACTTTGGACATGTGAGAGAACACAAATCGTAATGATGATATATAAGAACTTGTCTAACAACTGTCTGAATCGCCAAATGTCATCGAGGAGACCAAGGCTTGAGTAATATAGAATGCTCATATAAACCTAGGCCTAGGGAAGGTTTCTATAGACCACGCTAAACAATAAACCTAATTTCTAGCATATAATAAAAGACAAAATCTCCTGAAACTGGATGTCCACCATTTGACCCGATGATTTATACTAATTCCCATTCCACATCATTATTCCTCGTTTGGGTAATAGGACAATAAGCACTTTAATTTATTCTACGGACATTCTATGTAAGACCATTTTAGTTCAACCTGAAATCAACGAACATCATATGGTAATCTCTTTCACTTAACTTGTACTATGAGATTTTAGCCCCTTTCCCCTTCTCGTTATTGATCTCATCTTTATAAATTAGAGACATACATTAATTCACATTCAGATAGGGATTCCCCTGTATATATTTAGTCGGCATAGTCTAAATGTTTTAAGTTTTTGACTTTTCGATCTGGATCTAGCAATGCAATTGTTAGCGAACTCACAATTTTATAGTGTTTCTAAATGCTTAAATCAATTCAATGTCTTCAAAAACCCAAAACACCCAGAATATGTAATCTCAATTATTGAAATATACAATTTTCTAAATCTCTAACCAAATGTTAAACAAAGTTTATCAGAAAAAAAAATACCCATAAAGAATAAATGAGATAGGGTAGGCTCAATTAGGATGACCTTGTGATGCAGGAGCATTTCCCATCAGAAATTGATCATTTTGAGAAGACCTAGGAGGGTATTAGAGTTTAATAGAGCGAGTGGGTTCCCTTAATTAAATTATTGTATTTTCCTAAGTTTTAATTGGATTCTAGAAGGGTTTTTTAAAATGAATTTGTTTGGAAAAATGCCTTGTAATGTAATCAAATATGCCTTTAGCAGATTTCAAGGATCTTAGGATTAAGTTGCAGATTTGTGGAGAGTAATTAGGATCTTAACAAATTTAGTAATTTTTACTCCTTTTATTGTGTAAGCCTACGAGCATAGGAGGTGGCCAATTGGATAAGAATCTGGCCAAAAAGAGAGCCTGTCCAAATAAAAGAAAATTAGGCCAAAGAGGGAGAGACAATTGAGAAACAGATTAGACTGTGAAATAGAGCTTGAGAAATGATCGAAATAGGAAATTTGTGTTTTAATAAACCAATGGTGGTGATTGAATCACATGGCAAGGTGAGTGGTGGGCAGTTGATATATTGTTTATAATCAGGGATCAATGATCGTAGCAGGTTGAAGGCAAAAGCAATTGTGACCCTTGATCACCAGGGATCGACGATTGAGATTGATCTATTAGATCGGGACTCAAAAAAATATATATGCAAAGTTAGAAGTTCTAGGGGTGATACTCCGATGGGCGATATATCAATTAGCAAAAGAAATAGTGATACTAAATCAACAGTGGTGATCTAATCGTGATCAAGATCAATGGTGGATATGGGAAGGTCCCATATCAGCTCAGAACAATAATTTTCATTTGTTTTGATAGATAGCCAATATGCAATGGAGTGATATCCGATATACGGTATGGGCAATACCCAATATTGGTGATAGGATATATGCATTGGCGCGGATACTAAATCATCGATAAGAGACATTTCGATGTAATGGTTTCGCAACAAGATTATATATTAGGACCCAAAGATTGTTGAAAATCCATTGTATTATAACTCCGATACCTGATACCCAATACCCGATAAGCGCCTAGTTATAACCCACAGTCTTGTGGAGGTTTAGTATTGAATGCTAATATATGTTTTGTTTAAAGAATAAGCCTTAGTGCTCATGTTTAAATAATAGTCTTTTTCAATAGGATTGTTTGGTGATGGTACAATATTATTAAAATTGCTATTATGTTGCGTATAGAGTTAATAAAGGGATTTGCCAATATGTTTTCCCACGAGAGTGGATGCATTTGAACCAGTTCCACATTAATGGTATTTGGGTTCCAAAGAAGCGGATTACTTACAATTAATGAAAGTGATTAAACATGCCCTACCTCCATCAAGTGGTATCAGAGCATAGCAACACTCTTTGAGAAGAGAAAAATCTTGATTGCATTGATAAAAGAGTAAACAATGGAGCAACTTCAGATTGAAGAAGCATATCTCGCTGATCCAGGTGGATCTCGGTGGCCAACCACCTTTTCCACTGAATTAACATTTCAAGCCTATGGTTTTGATAAACCATGATATTCACCCTTTTGATAGGGAATGGAATGCAATACTATCTTCATTTGTTAATTACAAACATCATGTAATGATTTCCTAGTGGTCTTATGTACATTCCTAAAACATAAAGTTAATGCACCAAATCCCATTAAAACTCCACAGTTAAGTGTGCTCGGGCTAAAGTAGAAGAAGGATGATAATTCCTAGTGTTTTACATGCCTATGGAATTTTATAAACTTATATTAATTTATCCCACATGCATCATGAGAATTGTTCTCCTCTAACTCTCTCATATATAATTGAGGTGAAGGAGGCCCTTTAAGCATGCAGTGGAGTGTGATGTAAAGCTTCTTGTGAATGAAGCGTAGCCAACATCTCTTTCTTTTCATAGATAAGATACCCCATTCTGTCAGTTTGTGTTTGAATGTGTTTTTTTATCTTATTCATTAATAGAAGTTGGGTTTCACTGTATTTATGTGTTCTCTGCTATATATTTGTGTATTTCATTGTTATATCTATGTTATATTTCTGTCTTCATGTCATTCTCAAAATAATCTGGATCAGTGGTATCAGAGCAGTCTACTCCTTATCATTTCTCATAGAAGGTCCCCAATGAGGTCAGGGTATAGAGAGTTGGGTCTTGAGCTAGTTTCACTTGAGGACAACCTCTCTCACCATCCCAAGTGACCTCCCATGGAAAAACAAAAAAGAGATGACAGAGCAGGAAATCCTTGAAGGCGTTGCTCGAGGAAGCCCTCGTGTGAGAGAGGAATGAGATGATGGACAACTTCGCTAAGATCCTTTGAAGACTACCAATAGTGACATCCAAGGCATCTTCGACCAGCAACCATTTCAGAGGTGCGGTGCCCTTCAAGGTACAACTCAATTTCGATGTCCCCTTATTTGAAGGCCAGATAGACGCATATGCTCTAGAAAAATGGTTGAATTTTCTAGAAGGTTATTACTCTGTCCAAAAATTTTCTGATAATGAAAAGATAACCTTTTCACTCCTTAAATCCCTTCCCCATGTCATAGCTTGGTGGGAAGGTTACTGGGAGAGATACACCATGGATGAATCTACACCATTCTGGAGAGAAGCCACTTGGGTGACCTTTGTAGATTCCCTAAAGGATGAGTTATACCCTGTCAGAAACTATGATGACTGGTACATGAGATGGATGTCTCTGCGTCATAAAAGAGACCAGACGGTGCCAAAATACACTAACATATTTCATACCTTGCACTCAAAGTTTGGTATCGAAGACTCTGAGTGACACCTGGTTTTGAAGTATCACAGTGGTCTACACATGTACATTCAAATAGAGATGGATTTATTGGACATCTCCTCACTGGGATCTGCTTATCAGTATGCAGTCAAAATCGATCATAAATTCAAGCAGTGGAGTAAGAGGGAGTTCGAGTTTGAAAATACGCCACAACCGAAGCATGGAAAAGGAAACCCTAACTCACAAAAAAAAGAACATATCAATAAGGAAGGCCAACCTCAAGAGAGACAGTCCAAGACAAAGACAAATAAGGGTAATGAGAATTTTAACAAAGACACCAGAAAGTGGTGTGAGTTCCACAAAATCCCTTAGCACAACATCGTCGAATGTCCCTCAAAACAATCATTGGTGGCTGAGCTCAAAGAAAAATAATCAAAACTCGACTGAGAATTTGGTTTAGAGCATAATAAAGGGAAACATATCATCGATGCATAAACCACTGCTACCGTCGTGGCCACGAAAATACAACTAGAAGAACCAGATGAGCTTAAGGGGGGAGATCACCTCTTCCACTTGCAGATGTGGGTAAAGGGGGCCCCACTACATTTCATTGTTGATAGCGAGAGTCAGAAGAACCTAATCTCATCCGATTGAAGCTGACAACGATGCCACACTTCCAACCATACATCGTCAAATGGTTGAGCCAGGGACGAGACATCTGTGTAAGCCAACAATGTCTCTTTTCTTATGGCATCAAGCTCTTCAAGGATGAGGTAGTGTGTGATGTTTCCCCACTTAAATTTTGTGATGTTCTTTTAGGACAACCATATATGTGGAAACATCATACTATATATGAGTATCATCCCTGCAGTGCCATTGTTACTCTGGGAGGTCATATCTATAGGGTACCATAGGTAGCTTTGACTATTGCCACTCCATTGATCTCAGAAAAGAAATTCCACAAAGTAATATCTCATACCACAAATTTTTTCCTCTTCACAATCCAATCCAATGGTGAAAAGGTCACTGTGACCACTACATCCTTGGGCCAAGACGTTTCAATCCATCAAAACCATTTCAATGAGATATAGAGGAGCACAAAGAGTGAGAGTCTTCCATATGTTCATCATAGCTCTATTGTCCACAACCCTTTTCAGGTGTGCTTGGGGTTCCAACCATCAGCCCCCATTGATATGAATTTTCTTGCCACATCTTCATTGACAGAGTCCTCCCACACTTAGACCAAGGAATATCATGCAACTAGATTTTTTCAACAGATCCAACACCTCCAACAGGTTCATGACATCCTTCCACAGGAAAAGTACAAGCATGGCATCTACTTCAACAAGAAAAGCAACTCACCAAGGTCCAGATTCAACATAATTTTCCCCATCTTCTGAGGGAACTTGACACAATGGGGACCATTGCTTTCTAAGGGGGGAGGAATGATCTAGGTGGATCTCAGTGGCCAACCACCTTTTCCAATGAATCAACATTTCGAGCCTATGGTTTTGATAAACCATGATATTCACCCTTTTGATAGGGAATGGAATGTAATACCATATTCATTTGTTAATTACAAACATCATGTAATGATTTTCTAGTGGTTGTATGTACATTCCTACAACATAGAGTTAATGCACTGGATCCCATTAGAACTTCGTAGTTAAGCGCACTCGGGCTACAATAGTATTGGGATGGGAAGTCCTAGTCTTTTAGATGCCTATGGAATTGTATAAACTTAGATTACTTTATCCCACATGCATCATGGGAATTTTTCTCCTCTCACTCTCTCATATATAACTGAGGTGAAGGAGGCCCTTTAAGCATGCAATGGAGTGTGATGTAAAGATTTTTGTGAATGAAGCATAGCCAACATCTCTTTCTTTTTAGAGATAAGCCACTCCATTATGTCAGTGTGTATTCTACGTGGTTTTTCTATCTTATTCATTAATAGAAGTTGGGTTTCATTGTATTTCTTTGTTCTCTGCTATATTTTTGTGTATTTCATTGTTATATCTCTGTTAAATTTCTTCCTTCATGTCGTTCTCAAAATAATCTGGATCAATTGCAGATAAAAGAATAGAATTCTAGTAGGAGAGATGGGTAAGAAAAGTTTACAAATTAGCAATTGCAGAAGAAAGCTTGTGGATATTAATGACAATATACATAGGGTACATGTCAGGTAAAATTTGGAGGTAAGGTATGTGTTTTAAATTTAAATTGTGAAGAAATGAAGACTTCTATGTGTTAGAATAAAGGGATAACGTTCAACAGAGGAACTTTGAAGCTGCAAATTAGAGACCATTCTAGCCAAGGAGCAGAGTGGATAGAAATGTCTGGAGGACAAGATCTTGGAACATATCTTGCAAGTAAATAATATTATATTTTGCAATAACCGTGGTAAAGAAATATGTGTGCTTACAGATAGTAGTAAGGAAGGATATTGTGATAGAATATTTACAGCTAGTAAAGATGTGATAGAAGAAGGAGAACAATGGAAGTTCTAAAAAAAAGAGTAGGAGAGAAAAATCCTAGAGGAGTAGAGGAAGCTCAAGAAGGTTCCAAAGAAGATAACCAGAGATACCAAAAGGTCAGGATAAGAAGGAGAAACTTGGTGAGGTATATTGTAGCAAGGTGAAACCGACTTGTTACTGCATAGGCTTACTTGTATCTTACAATTGAGCATGGAGAAGCTCAAAAATGAAGAAAATATGATGATTATAGAAAATCATGTCAAGGGTTCAGGAGAAAACCACAACCAGATGAGAAAAAGTGACAAATTAATTGGTAGAAACCAAATAAGTGATAAGGAATTTGATAGAGAGATGGTTGAGTTAAAAGAACAACTTAGTGAGATGATGAAGCTTCTACATGAGAGAGTTAAAGAAGACCAAAGATATGGTTGGAATTTGAAGAAGAAGGTTAAATGCAATATAATGCAGCTGTTGGTAAGAAAGTTGAGATGAAAAATGAAGCACAACTTGAATGCTTGGACCAAAAAGGAAGAGTAAATCAAGGAATCTAAGTACAAAAAGTCCTTGGAAGCAAGATAAGAAGTTCACTTTTGTGAACCATGATAGGGAGTAATGATTGCAGAAGAAGATGAGGGACAAGATGAAGACCTCATGAAGGGCTTAGAGAATTCAATCCATCACAGAGAAAGGATGCTAGAGGCATCTGGAGGGACTCAAGAGTCTCATGTTTTTAAAACTAAGAATTTGTGTGTGTGTGCATGTTATGCAGGTTATGAAGATGGCCAATCATTAAAAATTTCCATAAAGAAAGAGGATGCCGCAAAATTGTCTCAAAGAGATAGAGGCAAGAAGATTCTAGTAGATGGAATGAAAGGATGCATCTTTGTGACAAAGAAAGATAATCCAAATACTGAAGGCAAGAGACGACACTCATAGGTAGTGTTTCTAGATTTCAATGAAGAACTAAAATTTTTGGAAAATTGGTTAGAAAAGCCTAATATTGAAGATGTATATCTAAGAGAGAAAAATGAGGTAATGGATTTACCTTTAGCAGATTCAATTTTGTTGAGTAAATGCGAATCTATGCTAACGTAAAATGAACGAGGAATTGTATTTGAAGAAAACAACATGGTTATAAGAAGGATATCTCTACAAGAGAACAAGATGGATGAAGACCATACCAAACTTTCAGGACTAGTTGTTGAACATGATAGGATCGAGGAAGCATTAAGTCAACATAAGGATTTAGTAAACAAGGAGTGGGGCATTCCTTTGAAGCGAGTCAAGCAACATGTGGATTCTTATGATGAGGTTTTGAGGCAACCATATACCTTATGGAAGTATGATGAGAATGCACAACAAAGGAGTATATAACATAAAATTGTTTAATAAGACAACCAAGAGGATAAAAATTCTATTAAGATCGATGAAAGTTAAAGAAATATAAATGAAGACAAATATCAAGGATGTGTCTATGAAGGATTAATAATTGTAGTGGAAATTAAGACATAAAAAAAAGTTGTGTTTATGATAAAAAATGAGCTCCGAGAATGTCTCGAGGAAAATGTTTTTTGTAATATGTTTATTATGTGTGTAGGTGTAAACAGAAACAAGATTTCTGAAGATAGAAGTATATACCCTTTAACAAAGCAACAAGAATATTGGAGGAGGAAATTGTGTGCCTTAGATATTTGTGAAGAAGAATGGGAGAGAATTCTTATAACCCTCACACAAAACATTGTTGAGACAATAGACATTTGGTGCAGAGGATCTATAATAAAAATGAATGCAGTTAGGAAATTCAAGGAAGGAAAGTCAAAGATAAAGGCAAGCAGAAGACTTCAGAGTTGAGACAAAATTTTGAGGAAAATGAAGCTGTGAAGAAAGCACTAAGTTGGCTTGGAGATACTTCAAATGATGAAGTACATGGAGTCCTGAAATGGGTTATGAAAGACTGCAATGATGCAAGTATAGAGCTTGCCAAAGAAAGAATAACAATGAAGAATTATAGCAAGGATGAAGCAACTAATCATTGGTGCATGATCATGGATAAATCCTTACAAAAAGGTATAAAGTGTTATTTGCTAATCTTTCATTTTAATGAGAAAATAATCAAAGAACAAAATTTGTTTGAGCAATCACGTAGAATGAACATTTAGCTTAGAGACATGCATTATTGGTTGCATAATTTTTTATTTAGTGAGTTGTAGTATTCTCAAGAAATTGAGGACAAAATAAATCATGGAGACAAAAAGATGGCAACAGCTATACAAAATTTCTGTGGAAATTTGAAGCAATCAAATTGAAACAATGATGTGTACCAACGAAAGACAATACTAGACATTGAATTGGATAGATTATGGAATCATTTGATGAAGATTTCCAAATGGAAATACCAAAATAAAAAGAAGAGAAGCATGCAAGTACAATTTACTGAAGGAAACAAGGAGATTGAACAACAACAAAGTAAAGTTTGAGATCCTGAAAGGTTGTAGGAAACAACAATACAACAATAGGACAACAAGGCAAGTGGACATCAAAATCAGATTTGGGATATAGGAAGATTTCAACAAATGGAATACTCATGATCAGGAGATCATGGAAATTTTGTACCATGGGAGTGTGATGTAGGAGCATCTCCCATAAGAAATTGATCATTTTGAAAAGACCTAGGAGGGTCTTAGAGTTTACTAAAGGGAGTGAGTTCCCTTAATTAAATTGTTATATTTTCCTAAGTTTTAATTAGATTATAGAAGGGTTTTTAAGATGAGTTTGTTTGGAAAAATGCCTTGTAATGTAATTGAATCTTCCTTTAGCATATTTCAAGGTTCTTAGAGAGATCTTAGGATTAAGTTGTAGATTTGTGGAGAGCAATTAAGATCTTAACAAATTTAGTAATTCGTGTTCCTTTTATTCTGTAAGCCTATGGGCATAGGAGGTGGCCAATTTGATATGAATATGGACAAAAAGAGAGTGTGACCAAATAGAAGAAAATCAAGCCAAAGAGGGAGAGAGAATTGAGAAAAAGCTCAGGTTGTGAAACAAAGCATGAGAAGTAATTTTGAAACTATGTACAGTGGTCAATTTAATGAAAGTAATGTGACTGTGTGAGTATTTATTTGTGGATATGCGTGAATGTTGATAAAGTCATGAATAAACGATTGAGACCGTGTGAGAACGAACATCTAATCATAATCATTTTAGAGCAAGTGGTTTTTTGTGCGAAGAAATGAGTTCAAGAGGAAGAATCTAGTATCCATGAACTCGTTAAGATTAGGAATACATTGTAAATCCAACATTAATAGGAAATTTCTATTTTAATAAACCAATAGTGGCGATCGAATAACGTGGTAGGGTGAGTGACGAGCAGTTGATATATTGTTGATCATTGAGGATCAACAATCGTAGCAAGTTGAAGGAAAAATAAATCGTGACCCTTGATCACCAGGGATCGACGACTAAGATCGATCTATCGAATCAAGACTCAACAACAAAAATAAACACAGAGTTAGAAGTTTTGGGGGTGATACTCTGGTGGGAGATATATCAATTAACAAAAGAAATAGCGCTACTAAATCAATGTTGGCGATCTAATCATGATCAAGATCAACGATGGAGATGGTAAGGTCCCATATCGGCTCGATAGAATAGTTTACATTTGTTTTGATAGATATCCAATATGTGATGGAGCGATATCTGATATACGTATGTTAGAAAAGAGAGGATCGCAGAGAAATAAAATAATAAATATGTAGAATTAAAACACAGAAGATACAGAATAAAACAAAAGACACATATATACGTTGTTCACCCTATGTGGGCTTGATCCGAAAAGATCTTTTAAATGACAATGGTTGAGTTAATTTGCATGAGTTAAATTACCATTTAGGAATTGAATGAAAGAGGAAGAATTATAGAAGAAAACATAGAAGCCATATAAACATGTACAGATCTGGAAATAAACATGAAGAACAACAAACCATAAAAACCCAAAGTGATAACGGAGTTCGACAATCTCGCCTACGTCTCCGGGCCTTGTCTCAGTGGGTGAGGCTTTCTTATTTTTGTTCAAAGATTTAAAAGTAAATCACAACAGTGAAAAAAAGGTTACAAACTGATCTGGTCCTATTCTACCATATCTCAAGAACCCAACAAAACTGACAACACTAAAAATGGATGACCGGAGCTCCCAGAAATGGCCCGCAAAGGTGTGCTCCTCAATAGCTTCCTTGCATGACAATGGCTTTGGCTCAACAATTTAGTAGCATAAACCTATTTTGAACCTCCTCCCATGGCTTAAAGAGCCTCTGGTTTATATAGGCCTGAATTTGGTAACCATCTCCCAACTTCCCTCAAGATCCGACCTCAAAAAGGGCCCAAGATCCTCCAAAATTGGATTAAATCTCTCAATATCAAGCTAATAATCCAAAAAAAATCTTTTAATATAAAGTCAAAACCCACTTTAGCAATTATGTAGGGAGCAACCCCTTTTTCACTAGCTCCTGGGCACATGGGCGCCTTCCATGTGGCCTTGGCCCTACTGGCGCGCTGATCTATTCCTTAACCCCGACTTCTAGTCCTGTGGTTGGCCATACAGTCGCAAACTAGTCCTCCGCGCGCGCCCCCTTATCCAGTGTAGCCCCTGTTCCGTTAGCCCCCGGTCATGTGCTCTCGGGCCATGTGGCCACAACCTTATCCATGTACCCACAGGTGTTAAGCCCCCTGTTTTAAGCCATTGATTATGCCCCCCGTTCGACGGGCTAGCCCAATCGACTGGGGATAACCCCTAAATTCCACGCTAAGGTAAAGAACCGAGTCACATGGGGCACGGTCATGTGATATATGTCGAGGGTTTATCAACCAAATTTATGCCAAACTAATATATATGGAGAAAGGTCATATAGTAACAATTAAATGAAGTACATAGGGGCTAGGGCTAGACCCCAACCCTTTCTCCACCCAAATATACAACAATTCAAGTTTAAATACAAATGGCACCGATATAGGTTAAGACCCACAAGGTAGGCAGGCTGGTAGCCCAGCCTATGCCCAAGACATTCCCCCATGCCGGAGGTCACACGGTCAACTCCGGTGGAGTCCAACAAATTTTTTCCCATATGCTATCCAATGCAGGGGTTCCACGTGGCATCTTAGGACTGGGCCATGTGGCACCACGTTATTCGCCCAACAAAGGAAATGTGTCTAAAAACCATTGGTCCACCTGTCTATCGAGGTGTCATCCCAATTAGCATCTAGCACACTTGCCATGTCAACCACGTTTCGTACGGATGTACGAACCTGCCACGTCAGTCGTATAGACGTCCCACGTGTCACCCTTGCAGTGGTGACATGTGTCACACAATAACTAGTCCACCTGTCACATTAACTGCCTAGTCAACCTATGTCCACGTCAGCGCCACATACCCTATCATGTCAGCTGTATGGTCGTACGACCTATACAGTCAGCTGCCATGTGGCACTGTAAGGACTGTACAATCATCAGTTTTTTGCCTATTTGGCAAAATGAACAGATCACGATAACTTGGTCATACGACGCTCGTTTGAGCCCGTTCAAGTTGCGTTGGGTTCTTATCGATGAGGCCTATGCACACGTTTGTTTTGAAGATATTTTAAGCATTTTGATTTTTAGGCCTTTTTGAGCCCCATCTGGCTCTTGGATCCAATTCTGGATCACACCTCCCCACTAAATACCTTTTGGTCCTTTAAAAAGTTACAAAATTAACCTTTATTGATTACATACTCATAAGGACAAAAACAAAACACTATGTTGTACAAAAATGATGTTATAACAAGTCATCATTTCAACATGTGTGATTACATTAATGGAAGCAAAATATAATGAAGATGTGACATTCACTTCTGGAAAAACCAAGTGGCTGGTTTCTTTCCTTCTTGTTGTTCCTCTTGCTTCGTTGGTAATGTCTCTTCCTTTGTGAGTACGTGCACAATCCTTTTGTCCTTCTTTGGACGAAGCTCCGGATTAAGCTTCCAACAATTAGTCTTTTGATGTCCACCCCTGTTGCAATAAGTGCAGTCAGTTTTTGGCATCCAGACTTGTTTTCCCTTCTCTTTCTTTCGATGTGGAGTTGAGTCTTTATGTCATGTCTCCTTCCTAGTCGACATAAAATTATTGTACAAATATTGTCTCTTCCAATACTTGGAAACACAATTCTTGGGTGAATGAAAAAAAGTACAAGGATACATCTTCTACAAGTTTTGGATTACATGATTATGTTTATTATAATAAAAAAGAGAATTGGAAAAACCATAACCATTATACCTCTCTTGCTGATATTCACCTTGCTTTGAAGATGACTTGTATTCACTATCACAATCATGGAGTGATACACCATCACCTTTCGTGAATCAATCTTGCAATGACTTAGGCTGGTCATTTGAAGCATCACTTGCTTCCGATGTTTTGGAGCCCATCTTGGAGAATGCTCCAATCTCCTCTTTGCCATATCCCAATCCTAAATAACGAGGTCTTTCCACAACCTCAATGGGATTAATGATACCTTGACCCTTATTTCCAAGGCCCTTTCCTTCATATCCCATCTTTGTTAGCAATCTCAAACCTATACCTCTTTTATGTTTTTCAAAAGCACCAAAACCATCTTGATGGGAACAATGCGAAATTGATGAATGAACTCCACAACATACTTCAGAGATGTTTTCTAAATTCGGTGTAGAAGACAATTCCTTCAATTCTTCTTTGCTTTTGTTGTTCTTTGATGCTTTTTCTTGAACCGATCTCTTTCGTTCCAAGTAGTCTTCATAGAACACTTTCACCATCTCAGACATGGCAAGGAGAGTTTTTAACATGTCCTTCTCATCTTGAGAAAGTCTCTCTGTAGATGCCATTTTCTCAACTGAGATGAGCCTTTCCCTGGTAAACATGCAAACTCAAAATCCAAACGTCAACTAGCTCTGATGCCACTTGATCCAAAAAGATCTTTTAAATGACAATGGTTGAGTTAATTTACATGAGTTAAATTACCATTTAGGAGTTGAATGAAAGAGGAAGAATTATGGAAGAAAACATAGCAGCCATATAAAGATGTATAGATATGGAAATAAACATGAAGAACAACAAACCATAAAACACCAAAGTGATAATGGAGTTCGACAATCTTGCCTACGTCTCCGAGCCTTTGTCTCAGTGGGTGAGGCTTTCTTATTTTTGTTCAAAGATTTAAAAGTACATCACAAAAGTGCCAAAAATGTTACAAACTAATTTGGTCTTATTCTACAGATCTCAAGAACCCAACAAAACTGACGGCACTAAAAACGGATGACTGGAGCTACCAGAAATGGCCCGCAAAGGTGCACTCCTCAATAGTTTCCCTGCATGACAATGGCTTTGGCTCAACAATTCGACAACATAAACCTGTTCTGAACCTCCTCCCATGGCTTCAAGAGCCTCTGGTTTATATAGACCTGAAGTTGGTAACCATCTCCCAACTTCCCCCCAAGATCTGGCCTAAAAAAGGGCCCAAGATCCTCCAAAATTGGATTAAATCTCTCAATATCAGGCTAATAATCCAAAAAAAATCTTTTAATATAAAGTCAAAACCCACTTTAGCAATTATGTAGGGTGAAACCCCTTTTTCGCTAGCTCTTGGGCACATGGGCGCCTTCCATGTGGCCCTAGCCCCGCTAGCGCGCTAATCTATTCCTTAACCTCAGCTCCTGGTCCTGTGGTTGGCCATATGGCCGCAGGCTAGTCCTTCGTGCGCGCCCCCTTATCCGGTGTAGCCCCTGTTCCGTTAGCTCCCGGTCCTGTGCTCTCGGGCCACGTGGCCACAACCTTATGCACACGTCCACAGGTGTTAAGCCCCTTGTTTTAAGCCATTGGTTATTCCCCCTGGTCGGCGGGCTAGCCCGAACGACCGTGGCTAACCCCTAACTTCTGCACCAAGGTAAAGAACTGGGTCACATGGGGCGCGGTCACGTGATACACACCGAGGCTTTATCAACCAAATCCGTGCCAAACAAATATATATATATGGAGCAGGGTCATATAACAACGATTATATAAAGTACATCGGGGCTGGGGCTAGACCCCAACGCTTTCTCCGCCCAAATATACAATAGTTCAAGTTTAAATACAAATGGCACCAATATAGGTTAAGACCCACAAGGTAGGTGGGTTGGTAGCTCGGCCTACGCCCAAGACGTTCCCCCACGCTGTAAGTCACGCAGTCGACTCCAGTGGAGTCCAACAAAATTTTGCCCATATGCTATCCAATGCAGGGGTGCCATGTGACAACTCAAGATTGGGCCACGTGGCACCTCGTTATTCGCCCAACAAAGGACACAAGTCTAACAACCATTGGTCCACCTGTCTACCGAGGTGTTAACCCAGTCAGCATCCATCACACCTGCCACGTCAGCCACGTGTTGTACGTACCTGCCACGTCAGTCGTACGGACGTGCCATGTGTCACCCTTACAGTGGTGACATGTGTCACACAATAACTGATCCATCTGCCACATCAATTGCCTAGTCAACCTCTGTCCATGTCAGCACCACGTACCCTATCACGTTAACTGTACGACCATACGACATGTACAGTCAGCTGCCATGTGGCACTGTACGGACTGTACAATCATCATTTTTTTGCATGTTTGACAAAATGAACATATCACGATAACTTGGTCATACGACATCCGTTTCATCCCGTTCAAGTTGTGTTGGATTCATATCAACGAGGCCTACCCACATGTCCGTTTTGAAGAGATTCCAAGCACTTTGATGTTTAGGCATTTTCTGAGCCCCATCTAGCTCCTGGATCCAATTCTAAATTAGGGCTACATCCACCAGAGAAATTGCCAGTGCTTCCTTTATTATTATCCAACAAATGAAGGGTTACAACCTACAACACTCCCGCTGTAACTTCCTCTTTTTTTTTTTTCTTATAGTCTCCTCTCTCAGAATACAAATATTCACTCTCTCCCACATCCACAATACAATTCCTCATAAAATAGGGTTTCCTTCTAGGGAAAAAAAAACCCTAACATAACTTCTATCGTTAGATGTGCGACCTTATAATGAACGGTCCAAATTGACTACAAAATTATAATATTCTACAAAGCAATTTTCCCAAAATTTCTCTTCGGGGGTGCTGCCCCTTAACCCCCACCAGGGTACTCCATAAAGTGTCATTGTCCCCCCTTGGATCCAGATGTCATTGTGTGGGAGGAAAGCCCCCCACACCCCCTGTCAGGAAATGGAGTCCAAATGCGACTGAAACAAAACCTATGAATCATAAAGATAATTGAACTCCACAACCAACACAGTATGGGCGATACTCGATATTGATGATTCGATATATGCTTTGGTGTAGACATGGCATCACCGATAAACAATATCCCGATGCAATGGTTCCGCAACAAGATTCTGTATCGAGACCCAGATATTGTTGAAACTCCATTGTATTATAACACTGATACCCGATACTCGATAAGCCCTTGGTTATAACCCACGGTCCTGTGGAGGTTTAGTATTGAATGTTAATATATGTTGTGTGTAAAGAATAAGCCTTAGCGCTCGGGTTTAAGTAATAGTCTTTATCCAAAGGATTGTTTGGTGCTGGTACGAGATTAATAACACTGCTATTTCGCTGCGTATACAGTGAATAGAAGGATTTGCCAACAAACTTTCCCATAGGAGTGGACGCATTTAAACCAGTTCCACATTAATGGTATTCGGGTTCCAGAGAAGCGAGTTACTTAAAGTGATTAAACATCTCCTACCTCCATCACCTTGAAACACATTCACAATCACAGTACTCAGGATGGGTCTAGAGATGAGATTCCTGTGGACGTGTCCCCAGGTCGTCCCAGTCAAAACCTTCTCTGCTAATGCTGCTGGAGATAGCGTAGGTTCGACTGGGGTGACCTTGTAACACATTCACAGTACTCATGATGAGCTCTTGAGATGAGATTCATGTGGACGTATTCCCAGGTCGCCTTAGTCGAAATCTCCTCTGCTACTGCTGCTGTTAATGATATCCCAAGTCTGATATGAAATTTCTTTTAGATTGTTTGGTTCAATGAAATCTTTCTAAGTCTGATATGAGAGTTATTTTAGATTGATTGGTTCAATGAAATCGAATTTAACTGGGCCTTCACTTGCTCTGTGTTTCATCATTTTTTTCAGGTGACTATTGTTTTTATTGTTTTACAGATCATAAACAGATCCAATGGAAGTGTTTTTTTGGAAAAGATCCAATGGTGACCACTGTTTTTACTGTTTTGCAGATCTAATTGAAGTATTTTTGGGGGAAATATCCAATGGAAGGTTGAAAATTGAAATGTATAGGTACCTGGCTGTTTCAAGACCTCAACCAATATACCCACAGGGATCTATTGAAGGAGCAGTGGCAGCAATATGTACTCACAAGGATATATTGAAGGAGAAGTGGCATAAATCTGTACCCACAAGGATTTATTGATGGAGAAGAGGCAGCAATCCTGTTATTCCAAATCCTCAAAATTGTCGATTGGCGATTTTCTACATGTTTACATATTGTACGTAAGCATTTATGGCATTCCAGTTTGAAGTTTGATGTGTAGTATAAACTTTCTATTTTTTTTTTTGGTGTTTTTACATGTATATTTTCCAATTAATTTTGGTCGAAATTTGATTAAAAGTTGAGGATTTTTCAAGGTGCTGAATCCATTTATACATTAAAAATATAATTCAAATAATAAAAAAAAGTGATTTCACCTATATTTATTTAGTTGGATTCCAGTGAAAAAATTGAAAAAATATAATGTTTAAACAACACTCTAAAAAATATTTTCCATATTTTGCATTGATATCAAATATACTTATTGTTATTATTATAGTGGATAATAATGAGAATAACATAAAAACTATCACTATGATTCTAGTGATTACTTCTTTAAGAATTATTGAGAACCCTTCCATAGTTTTAAAAAATTGTTCAAACAATTTTATTGGTTTTTCTTACAATCAAAAAAATATTTATAAAAAAAAATCTAATATGAATTAAAAAAAGGTAAAATTAGATGATATTATTAGTTAACTTATAATAATAATAATAATATATTTATAAGGTTATGATTAAGCTAGAAACCAATTAGTGTATAAGACTTTTTTGTTTGTGGAACAAATGATCCTCTCCAAGTAACAATTTGATTGCTAAAATCTATACATACACACATAATCAAATATTAAAAATATTAATAAAAGATAAAAACTAAAATAAAAAATTACACTATCCAACATTTTAACACGCTTCTTATAATCATTCATAACTTTGCAAATGTTGATAAAACCTTCTTTTAAAATTCATTATTACTTTGGAATATTGAATCTTAGAACTTCAATAGTATATTTCATTTTGAATGGAAATTACAAATACATGATGTTAGCACTAGTTTCATTTTAGTAGAGTTAAAATATGTTTCAACTCAAAGAAATATGCAATCAAGGAATAGTTTCATTTTAATAGAATTAAAATATGTTTCAACTCAAAGGAATATACAATCAAGGAATAGTTTCATTTTAGTAATTAAAATATGTTTCAATTTAAGAAATATGCAATCATTAGAAGAATTAAACAAATTATTTGTCAAAAAATAAAATCAAGTGTTATTGTTTCTCTTGTATGAGTTAGTTTTTCAATAATAAAGAATCAAACCAACTTATCTTCCACAACATTAATCACCCCCTCTTACATAGTGAATAAACATCGTACATAATAATATCATGATTGACCCCCACACAAGTGTCTTAAAAAAAAAAATGCAATTCTACTCTTATTTACAACACTTTATTAGTTAGCCTTGTAACTATATTTTCATAAAATTAGTGAATATGGTCCTAAAGAAATATATGTTGTATACCTCCTTACAACACTTCATTACAACACTTTATTAGTTAACCTTGTACCTATGTTTTCATAAAATTAGTGAATATGATCCTAAAGAAATATATGTTGTATACCTCCTTACAACACTTTATTAGTTAGCCTTGTACCTATGTTTTCATAAAATTAGTGAATATGGTCTTAAAGAAATATATGTTGTATACTAAAGAAATATATGTTGTATACCTTTTTGAGAATGATATTTTTATGATTAAGGTTTCAAACTTTTGACATGTATAATAAATCATTCATAATTATACTTTTATTTACAACACTTCATTAGTTAGCCTTGTATCTATGTTTTCATAAAATTAGTGAATATGGTCCTAAAAAAAAATGTCATATATTTCTTTGAGAATGATATTTTTATGATTAGGGTTTCAAACTTTTGACATGTATAATAAGTCATTCATAATTCTACTTTTACTTACAACACTTCATTAGTTAGCCTTTTATCTATGTTTTCATAAAATTAGTAAATATGGTTTTAAAGAAATATATGTTGTATAACTTTTTGAGAATAATATTTTTATGATTAGGGTTTCCAACTTTTGACATGTATAATAAATTATTCATAGTAAAGTATAACATTAAATACATTTAAAAAAAAATTAATTATTTTAAGTGTAAAGTGTATTTTTTTTTTGAGTAAATGATACGTACAATAAATTTTCTATTTTTTCTATTATAACACTATAGTTATAGTAGATATTAAATATAATGAAGAAATCAATTAAGAATATAGAGCTTGAGTCTTTAGTTATATAGGATTCATATTGATTTAGTTATATAGGATTTATATTGATTATAGTTGAGGGAAAGTTTGTAGAATATATATAAAGTTAAAATCTTTTTTTCTTAAACACTTGGATTTGGATAATTAAATTTCAATTTGGAATGTAAATAAGATGGACAATGAAATTTAGTATTTATTGATAAATTTTCTACTATTTTTAAATTTTTTCATAAACTTTTAGTACCACTGCTAAGATCTAAGAAATATTCCATAGTACATTTTGCAAATTTTTTTGTATGATAGTAATGAAGACACAACTTCTAGATTTAAATTTATTAATTTTATATACATAGTATCATGTAATCTTCAAAAGTATTATTATTTGCAATGTTATTAACCATTTATTTATTTGAATTCATTGCAATTTGCAAGAGTAATCTTCTCAACGAACGCTTGTAAAAGAAACATGTTGGATTTTTCTTTTCTTCTCTTGAATGTTAGCGAAACAATAAATTTAAACCAAGAACACGTTATCCTCCTAATGTTTATATGTTGCAATATGAAAATAGTTAATAATAAATTGAGGTGGATAGGTATAATGGATTGATTGATGGACATTTAAGATGCGAGTTTGTTTCCATATTATTGTAATACCCCTATTTCCCCCAGTTTGTAAATATAACTATAATTTGTCGAAAGATTGTGACATACTAAATATGTGTGAATGATGGAGTTGATGAACCTTTTGTTATAAACGGTAATGTATGCATTTTCGGTTATTAATAGAAAATGGATAGTGTTGCATAACTAATGAAAGAGGGGTTTGCCAAGATAAACCATGATGCTATGAGAGAGATGGTGAGGGGAACCATAAATGGTTGAGCTGACCCTCCACCAAACCAGTACCTTACTGGATTTAATGACTCAGATCCAGAATAGTCCTTTGACCCATAAATGAATTATGAGTCATATTGGTAGCTGAAAGATTCCTCCTCAAGAGTTAATGAGGAGATGGGGCAGAGTACCCTTCTTCAAGACTTCTAGACCTGACCACGAGCTGAGGATTTAGACCCATGCAATCTTGTTGAGGAAGGCAAGAAAAGAGGTAATTCGTGGGCAGAGGTAGATTTGCAAGGAGGTAGATTCGAAAGACCAATCTCGAGAAGAGAAAAGAGCACTTGCAACTCTCTGGTTCGAGGGAGAACTGAGAAATAAGCTCGTTCTGGGTGCAAGAAGTTGTTGTAAGGGTTTTTGTTCCAAGCAGATAAACGAGGCTAACGAGTGACTGTGGAAGTAATCGTGCAAACCTCCTTTCTTGGTACAGAGAAAATCAGTTGCCAAGATCCTGTGGAAGGAGGAGAGTAACCTGCGTCCTTGACTGTCACTGAGCAAGAAGAAAGAGTCTCTCTCAGAGCATCATGGTCTAGCTCGGGGCTGGCCAGGGGTAAATCCATTCAGGAGTGCATGTGCCTATGGTTGGGTGGAAACATGCATCCCTTTCAACAGTCATTCACAATTCTATTTTTCTGATAAGTATTTCCATACTCTGTGTATTGAAATGGAAATGATGACTGAATATATTTATATGTCTTTGACTAAGTCCTGTATTGAATGATTAAAGTAGAAATATGTATTGTCTCTCTATGAACCTATGCTTTTGGATGGTCTTCTGCTTGCCTCAACTTAGTAGTTAGAGAATTATGGGACGTAAGTCTGCAAGCGATTCGGGGTAGAACTTACTGGAATATTTAAAGTCCTATCGACCTCTCGAATCTACCTTCATGGGAATACCAAGTTCAAACTCTGTGGAAGGAGGGCGCCTCCTTTAGACCTTTCACCCATGTGACCAAGGGCTCACGCTCGTGTCCTTATCCAATTCATGGATAAAGAGAATAGCACGTGAACAGTTTTCAGAGGACCCATATGACCAAGGTCGAGGAACCCTACACTAGGCTCGAAAGGAGCTAAGCCTTCCTGGCTTTGAAAATCTAGGAGTTTGAAGCTCTAGAATGTTACTACCTTACCATTTGTAAACAGGTCGAAGACAACTGGTTGTTACGGTTACCCAATAGGTTAACCGTCGCCTGGCGGTTTCCCTAACCGTGGCAGATAGACTTGCCCCACCGTTAAACCTTGACCCATTTACCAATCATGAAGTAACGCAAGATGAAGATCTGAGGGTATTCGAGAGTCCCCTTGGCTGTTGGATCTACACCGAGGTAAGTCTGACGAAGTCCTACTTCGGGAGAACAAAGGTGTTATAGCACCAAAATCCCCAAATGCCGGAGTTACGAAGTGATGAGAGCCGTGGATCTGGGGAGTTCATTGAGAACCCCTCTTACCCATCCGATCAACTAGTGGAGGGGCCCACGTACGGTACTTCAGCGAAGTCCTGCTTCGGGAGAGAGGAGCAACCATAATGCTAAAACCCTCGAAGGCCGGAGCTGCGAAGTGATGAGGACCATAGATATAGGGACCCTTTGGGATCTCACTTGATCATTAGATCTAGACCATGGTCAGCCCAACGCTTTCCACTTCGAGAGAAAGGAGGAAGTCACACCACAGATCCCCCGAACGCCGAAGTTATGAAGTAACAAAGGCCGTAGATCCAGGGGTTACGTGGATACACCTTGACTGTGAGATCGAAGGGCTTGGAAGGCTATCAATCCGGGGTGATGTGACATGATGAAATCACCCATGGTGATGTGGAACCACGTTTGATGTGCCAAGTGTCACCTAGATTTGTATGTTTCACAGATCCTATGTGCCCATTAAAATGTGACATGTGTCACCCAATGTAAGGGACACATGTCATCTATGCATGGCCATGTGTCACCTCTGGCATTTGCTTACTTGAACCATTTGGTAGGTGGAGTACTCGGGACCCACCTGTCCTTGCCCCCACATCCAGTACGCCACCATGTGTGAGGGTGAACCCTTCGAGAGTTCGAGAGTCTAGAGGTTTGGGGTGCAGTATTGAGGATAAGCTGTAATTCTCGAAGGCCGGAGCCACGTGGAGATGTTTCGAACTCCTTCGGGAGTTCGGGAATTCGAGACTCTAGAGGATAGGCATGCAAAAAGGAGAAGGGACGTTCAATGCCGAACGCTGAACTTCCCTCTAGCTCATGTGTTAAATGAATACCATGTCTCATCGTTGGATTGGATGGTGGATGAACCTCCCCCATGGCCCATGTTTGATAATTCCTGAAGAACTTTAGGAGGCCATAACTTGCAATCCAGAGCTTGGTTTTGAGTCTGGTAGTAGTCATTAGAGAGATACAGTTGATTAGAAGAGAATGGAGATCTCAAATAGATGATTCAATATGACTAAAGTAAGCGAAATTTTGATGCCCCATCCCTAGAAAGGGTACTTAGGGGTCAGGTGTGTTACAAATTGGTATCAGAGCATGGTTACAACACTTGGCCTGCTTGGGCTCATGAACATGTCGCTTAAAAATATCATTAGATAACTTTAAAGGTAACACCCTATCTTACCCCATTCCTAAGAGGCTTCGTTAAACCTCTACTCAAGAGAGGAATGAAACTTTCTACTGTTGTATATGTTTTGAAAAATCTGAACTGTGTGTTGTTCATAAACTAGTAGAACATTAACTAACAAAGAATGTTTTATCAACACTCAAACATTTAGTGGACCGCATGAAAACTACAACATAAAGGATGGTGACACACCATGAATTGGGGGAAATCTCCCACAATAGAGAGAAAGAACCTGATGAAAGGAGGGCAGTGGAAACCCCTCCATATTTGGCTGAAACTGTAAAAAGCCTCATGGTAGAATTATACAGTTGTAAGGATGACAATGAAAGGTTGATAAAAGAGAAGGAAAAAAAAACTGAAATTAATATAGTCCTACTGTAAAGATTATTAGATATACAAAGGCAACTGCAACATGGACCAACAACTAGTCACATGGACATACATCATACAAAGAAAACCCAGAGTCCACCTGAGCTACGAAAGCATGGCCCTGAAAGTAGCCACACAAGGAGAAGCACCTCAAAGAAGGCCCAAGATGGAGCCAAGAGACACTCATAGGAAGAATCCTCTGGTTAGGAAACTGAAAAATCCATGAAATATTCTAGTAGAAAAACTAGATCACATTCCTAGAGGAGAGGAAAGAAGAGGAAACATTCCAAGAGCCATGACCCTGCAGATTTCAATAAATCCAAACCACCCACTTTCGATGGAGAAATTAAGAAGGGGGAAGAAGCATAAGTTTGGTTGTTTGGCTTGAAGAAGTACTTTAGAGTCCATGACTACTTTGAAAATTTAAAGGTTCGAATAACCATTTTTAACCTGAATGAAAAGGCCTCCATTTGGTGGGAGGACCTTAGGAATGTGAAAGGAATCCATGAGAAGGACTTGTCATGGAAACAATTTGAGAAATACTTCAAGAAGAAATATATGTCAGAGAAATACTTTGATGAGAATACCAAGGAGTTCTATGAACTCAAGTTGGGACAACTCACAATAGATGAGTATATCAATAAATTTCTTGAGCTGATAAGGTATGTGCCCTACATAAAGGATGAAAAGATAAATATGTTATGATTTATCAGTGGACTGCTTCAGTCATTCCGGGACACAATTGAATTTGATGATCCAAAGACCTTAGAAGACACTATCCGGAAGGCAAGGTATTGCTATGAGAAATTCAAGAATAAGATAGAACCTCATGAGGATTGGAATAAGAAAAGTAATTCAGGATTCAAGAAGAAGGGGTTTAAACCCTCAAGGTTTAAGAACTATGGGAAAGGTTCTAAGATGAACCTTCCTACTAAAAGTGTATATCAACAAAATTTCCCCTCTTAGAGTCGAAATAAACCCTTTGGAGCAACCTCAGGTAATACTAATAATGTGAAGAGAGAACCATTGAAATGTTTGGGTTGTGGAGAAAAACATCTGCTGAGGGACTGAACATATAGGAAACAAGACAATATGAGAGTCTACAATTTCCAAGAGGCTACCACAGTCAATGATGTGGCTAGGAGCATGCCACAAATTTATGCATCCTTGGATAATAGACAAGTTGACCACCAAACTTCAGTGGTAGAGATAGAAGGTATGATTTCCAACCATCTAGTTTCCATTTTAATTGACCCTGGTTCTAATTTGAGTTATGTTGCCCCTCAAACTATTGAGAAATGTAAATTGAAAAAAGTTAAACATGTTAAATCATGACTGGTACAACTAGCCATTGGAACCAAAAGAAAAGTAACATAAGTCATACCAACATGCCAATTCATTATGAGTGTATTACCCACCCAAGAAACCTTAAACATAACCCTTTAGGATCTTATGACTTGCTAATTGACATGGATTGGTTAGCTTCCCATAAAACGAAGTTGGACTGTTATAATAAAACTTGGGAGTGTGAAAATGAATAAGGGAGAAAGGTAACCCTACAAGGGATTCAAAATCCCATCTCAGTGAGACAAATATCAACCCTTCAAGTGAAGAAGTATTGCAGAAAATGATGCCCTTTATATGAAATACAAGTGTTGGACTCTGTTGAGAACAAAAAACCAAGCCTAGAAGACCATACCATATTAAGAGAGTATAAAGATGTGTTCCGAGAAGAGGTATCACGTCTACCTTCAAGAAGAGATATTGAATTTTCAATAGAACTTGCACCAGGAGCGGTGCCAATGTCTAGAACACCCTATAGAATGACTACACCAAAGCTGGTTGAGCTCAAGCTACAACTAAAGGAAATGATGGACAAAGGCTACATTCGGCATAGTGTGTCTCCATGGGGATCACCAAACTTGTTTATGAAAAAGAAGGATGGCACACTTAGGTTGTGCATAGACTATATGAAAATCAATAAGATGACCATAAAGAATAAATATCCCTTGCTAAGGATCGATGACTTGTTTGACCAATTAAGGGGTGCTACAATTTTCTCCAAGATTGACTTGAGGTCTGGATACCATCAAGTCCGAATTAAGGATGAATACATCCACAAAACAACCTTTAGGATAAGTTATGGTCACTGTGAATTTGTGGTGGTGCCATTTTGGCTAAGCAATGCACCAACCACTTTTATGTGCTTAATGAATAATGTACTCAGTAATTTCTTAGACAGATTTGTATTGGTTTTCATTGATGATATCCTAATCTATTCCAAGAATAGGGAAGAGAATGAAGAACATATTAAGCTAGTACTTCAAGTAATAAGAGAACATCATCTCTATGATAAGTTTAGTAAGTGTGAATTTTTCCAGAAACAAGTCCATTACTCAGGCCATGTTATTTCTGAAGAAGGGGTGGCAATTGATTCTGAAAAGATAAAAGTCATTATGGATTGGCCTACCCCAAAAGATGTATTTGATATCATATCCTTTATGGGCCTAGCAGGATACTATAGGAGGTTCATAAAAGTATTTTCCAAGTTCGGTTTCCCAATCACCTCCCATCAGAAAAAGGGAGTTAAATTCCTCTGGACATCAGAATGTGGAGAGAGATTTCAAGAGCTGAAATACCTTCTAACCAATGCACTTGTGCTAAAGATTACATACTCAAACAAGGACTTCCTTATGTGTACAAATGGCTACAAGGAAGGACTCAGAGGAGTCCTTATGCAAGAAGAACATGTAATTTGCTATGAATCCAAAAAATTGAATGAGCATAAAATCAATTATGTGACCCATGATCTAGAATTGGTTGCCAAAATGCATGCTTTAAAAAATGTGGAGTCATTACCTCATGCGTAGAAGATTTGTGCTTATGATAGACCATTGTGGGTTGAGATATTTGTTTGATCAACCAAATGTCAATGCTAGACAAGCTAGATGGATGTCTCTCCTTAGTGAGTTTGATTTTGAAATCAAACATATCAAAGGAAAGGAAAATAGAGTGGTTGATGCCCTTAGCAGAAGTATGAAAGTGATTCACTTGGCAGCTGTAAGCACCTGTGAAACAAACGTCAATGAGAGATTCAAAAGTGCACAAGAAACAAATTCATTTTTCAAGACTGTAAAATCATACTTGGAGTAAGAGCCCACATGGATGAAGTATGAGGGTTATCAATTGTTGAATGATATCCTACTAAGTTACAAAGCTAGGATGCATATTCTAAATTGTGATGACTTGAAGAGGTTCATAATGGATGAACTACACAAAAGGCCATATACTGGTCCTCCTGGTTATTAGAAGATGATCAAAATCACTAGGAAATTGTTTTATTGGCCAGGACTAAAGAAAGACATAGACGATTACTTATTTAAATGTCTAGAATGTCAACAAGTTAACGCAAAGCATCAACATCTAGCATGGATGTTGCAGCCCCTACTGTTGGAATAGTGATTCATTTATCATATTCTAGATGTAATTGTTTTTTAGTATTATTGTTATTTATTATGTCTAGAAAGTATAATTAAGGTTGAGATTCATGGAGAGATTATTGGAGAGATTGTAGGAGAAGATGATTTCCCATAACATATTCTCTCATTGTATTTATTCATACTTTGGTAATGAGAAAGTTTGAGCTCAGTGTTCATTGTTATTGTTTAATTGCTCCATTATTATGATGGTGTATTTTCTTCATTTGGTATCAGAGCGAGAGAGGGAACAAGACGCTTAATCCATATGGCATAGAGATCTTGGCATGCTATCTATCGATGGAATCTAACCCGCACAAGTAAAGAGGCATGGCCTTGGTGTTAGAATGTTAAATTAGTTGAGGAGTAGATATTTTTTTTGTCACAACTCTATAGAAGCATACAGACTCCAAGCAAGTCAACGTAGATAGAAGCATACAAAATTGGTACATACTCCAAGAAATGGTTCGTAGACTCCAAACAAGTCCGCGCAGATAGAAGCATACATACTCCAAGCAACGGTCTATAGACTCTAAGAAAGTTCGCGCAGATAGAAGCATACAAACTTGGTACAGACTCCAAGCAATGGTCTACATAATCCAAGCAAGTCCGTGTAGATAGAAGCATACAGACTTGGTACAGACTCCAAGCAATGATCCGTAGACTCCAAGAAAGCCCGCGCAAATAGAAGCGTACAGTTGCTGTGGAAATAGAAGAGATCATCCTCGTGCTTTTTAGAAATTCCTAGTTGATGTGGCGATATAAGTGTACAATTGATGTGGCGATAGAAGCGATCCTCCTTGTGCTTTAGCGATTCTGAATGGTGTGGCGTGAGTTTTCATTTTCTAAGAAAATTAAAAGAAGCCTCATCCTTTGCTGCCTCCAGATCAGTTGAAAGAAGATGCCAGTAAATGTATGCACAATCACATAGATCTGGATTGTCAGTTTCTTGAGTGGTATTGTTTAGTACGACCTGAATCACTTGTTGAGGTTCTTCAGTAGGTTTCTTAAGGAATAATTTGATAGAGGTAGTGAGTAATTGCAATTGCACTTGAGATGGCTCTTCGGGAAAATTCACAAAAAAATCTTCCAAGCAATTCATGCTGCATATTCATTTGGTGAGCAGAGATGTTGTATTCATTTGGTACATGCCTTCATGGTACTAGTATTATGTAAAAGGCAAGGGTTGTAATTTTCCTTTTTACTCATTTGGTGGCCAACAAAGAGAATTAGTGCTCTATTTTTATGAGAGAATAAATGTAATTTTTGTTAGTAAAGGGAGATATAAGAAGTGTTGATTGTAATTCTTTGGAAGAATTGAGATTTTATCTCTTCATTGTACTCAAACATTAATAAAAGAATTATTTTTTGGTGGTGGTTGAGTCCCAATTTTTTTGGGACATTGGTTCTCGTCCTGGGCAAAGTGAAACACTTTGTGTTGTTTTTGCGTATTCTCTCTTATTCTCTCTCTCATTCTTATTCTTCATGGTGTCAAACAATATTGTGTTGCCTAAACTTGTTGGCACAAATTATTTCTATTGGAGAAAACACATGCAACCTATATTCATCACTAAATATTTATGGGAGCTTGTAATTGATGGATATACTATGCCATCTGCTGATGAATTCAAAACATTAAGTGATGATGAAAATAAATCATTAAAGGAAATTATTAAGAAATATAATGAAGCACTTTCACTTATAGGGAGCGTAGTTGAAGAATCTATATTTACAAGAATTAATGCTGCAAAATCATCTAAGCAAGCTTGGGATATTTTAAAGAATACGTATGAAGGTGTGGCTGTAGATAAATTGCAAACAATAAAGATAAATTTTGAAAATTCCAACATGCAAAGTAATGAATATATTCATGATTACATCACAAAGAAGTAAGATCTTGTTAATCAGATGAGGTCCTTAGGTGAAGATGTTCCAGAAAGGTGACTAATTGAGAATATTTTAAGAAGTGTTTTACCCAAGTTTCAGATGGTCACCACTAGTATTATGGTTTCCAAAGATTTAAATACAATGAATATTGATGAATTAAGTGGATTTTTGCTTACTATTGAAGAAAATCAACCAACTATAGAAGTGGAGCATGCTTTTTCTACAAGGCGCAGAGGAAGAGGAAGAGGTAGAAATCAATATCAGAATCAAAATTATAATAGAAATCCACAAAAATCACATAATTATCAAGGAAATGCATATAGAGGAAGAGGAAGAAGCCCAAGTTTGTTTAGAGGAAGTTCAAATCAATTTAGAGGACGAAGAAGAGACGATTTTCGTGGAAGAGGAAGAGAAGGATGTCAAGAACAACAAGGTCCACAATGTCATTATTGTCATAAATATGGTCATCTTGAAAGAAATTGTTATGCAAAAATGAGAGATATGAAAAACAAAGGTGCTAATACAGTTGTAGAAGAAACCAGGAATGCAAAGTTATTCATATCAAGTTTCATTGCACATAATGAAGAAGGTGAAGCATGGTACATTGATTTGGGATGTTCAACTCATATGGCATCTCAAGAGAAGTTGTTTACTAGAATTAATGACAACTATTCTAGTAAAGTTGTATTTGGTGATGATAAACTTTCAAAAGTTAAAGGGAAAGGCATAGTTGCAATTCCAACATTGCATGGGAAGAAGAATTTTATTTATGACACCAACATTGAAGAAGAACCTACTTTCTGTAGGACAGATGATGGAGCAGAACTATAAGTTAGTGTTTAATAACAAGGAATGTTTAATCATGGATAAATTGAAAAATAATGCAGTTGTGGCAAAAAGAGAAATGATTGAAGATAGAATTTTCAATATTTCTTTTGATTCAAGTAATTCACAAAGTTTGAATGCAACATAAGAGATGAACAACAAGATTTGGCATTTAAGAATGAGACATTTGAATTTTCATAGTTTGGTTTTACTTCGAAAGTAGAATATGGTGAATGGTCTTCCTTATATCAAGAATGATGATGAAGTGTGTGAAGGATGTATTTTTGGGAAACAACACATGGAATTTAACTCTCTGCTTTGAGGGAGAACTGAGAAATAAGCTCGTTCTGGGTGCAAGAAGTTGTTGGCCAGGTTTTCATTCCAAGCTGATAAACAGTGTTGACGAGTGACTATGGAAGTACTCATGCAGACCTTCTTGCTTGGTATAGAGAAAATCGGTTGCCAAGATCCCTTGGGAGGAGGAGAGTAACCTCCGTCCTTGACTGTTGCTGAGAAAGAAGAAAGAGTCTCTCTCAAAGCATCATGGTCTAGCTTGGGGTGGCCAGTGGTAAATCTGTTTAGGAGTGGTTGTGCCTATGGTTGGGTGGAAACAAGCACCCCTTTCAGCAGTCACTTCATGATTCTGGTTTTCTCATAAGTATTTCCATACTCTATGTATTGAAATGGAAATGATGATTGGATATATTTATATGTATTTGACTGAGTCCTGTATTGAATGATTAAAGTAGAAATATGTATTTTCTCTCTGTGAATCTATGATTTTGAATGGTCTTCGTCTTGCCTCATCTTAACAGTTAGATAATTATGGGATGTAAGTATGCAAGCGAGTCGGGGTAGAACTTACTAGAATATTTAAAGTCTTACCGACCTCTCGAATATATCTTCACAGAAATACCAAGTTCAAACTCTATGGAAGGAGGGCACCTCCTTCAGACTTTTCACCCGTGTGACCAAGGGCTCACACCCATCTCCTTATCCAATTCATGGCTAAATATATTAGCGCATAGCCCACAAAGAGTTTTCGAAGGACCGATATGATCAAGGTCGAGGAACCCTGCGCTAAGCCTGAAAAGAGATAAGCCTTTCTGGATTCGAAACTCAGGGACTTTGGAGCTCTGGAATGTTACGACCTTACCATTTGTAAACCGACTGAAGGCAACTGGTTGTTATAGTTACCCATGAGGTTGATCGGCGCCTGACGGTTTCCCTAATTGTGGCAGATAGACCTGCACCACCATTAAACCCTGAACCATTTACCAATCATGAAGTAATGTGAGCCGCAGATCTGAGGCTATTCAGGAGTCCCCTTGGTTGTTGGATCTACACCAAAGTAAGTTTGACGAAGTCCTACTTCGGGAGAAAAAATATTTAATAGCACCAAACTCCCTGAATGCCAGAGTTAAGAAGTGATGAGAGCCGTGGATTTGGAGAGTTCATGGAGAACCCCTCTTACCCGTCCGATCAACCAGTGGAGGGGCCCGCGTATGGTACTTTGACGAAGTCCTACTTCGAGAGAGCGGAGCGACCATAATGCCAAAACCCCCAAAGGCTGGAGCTGCGAAGTGATGAGGATCGTAGATATAGGGACCCTTTGGGATCTCCCCTGGCCATTAGATCCAGACCATGGTCAACCCGATGCTGACCACTCTTGGATAAAGAAGGAAGTCACACGAGGGGTCCCCCAAATGCCGAAGTTATGAAGTAACGGAGGCCGTGGATCTAGGGGTTACGTGGATACACCTTGACCGTGAGATCGAAGGGCTTGGAAGGTTATCAGTCCGAGGTGATGTGGCACGTTGACATCACCTAGGGTGATGTGGACCCACGTTTGACGTGCCACATGTCACCTAGATTTGTACATTTATCAGACCCTATGTGCCCATTAAAATGTGACACATGTCACCCTTGTAAGGGCCACGTGTCATATTTGACTTACTGCGTGTCACCCTTGGCACTTGCTTACTTGGTCCATTTGGAGGGTGGAGTACTCAGGACCCACCTATACTTGCCCCCACATCTAGTACGTCACCATGTGAGAGGGTGGACCCTTTGGGAGTCCAAGACTTTAGGACTCCGAAGGTTTGGGGTGTAGTATCGAGGATAAGCCGAAAGGCCCAAAGGCTGGAGCCACATGGTGAGATTTCAGGCTTCTTCAAGAGTTTAGGAATTCGGGACTCCGGAGGGTAAGCGTGCAGAAAGGAGAAGGGATGTTCAACACCGAAGTGTCGAACACCGAACTTCCCTCTAGCTCATGTGTTAAATGAAGACCATGTCCCACCATTGGATTGGACAGTGGATGAACCTCCCCCGTAGATGTAGGAACTTGGGGACAATACGAATGAGGTGGAGCCATGTGGCCCATGTCTGATAATGCCCGAAGAACTTCGAGATGCCATAACTTGCAATCAAGAGCTCGGTTTATAGTCTGGTAGTAGTCATTAGAGAGCTATGGTTGAGTAGAAGTGAATGGATATCTCAGAGAGATGATTTGATATGACTAAAGTAAGTGAAATTTTGATGCCCCATCCCTAGAAAGGGTACTTAGGGGTCGGGTGTGTTACAATTATAGTGATATGTGACCCATTAATCCATGATCCTAACTTCTAAAGTTCAATTACTGTAATATCCCATAGCTAATATATATATATGGATGGATCCTAAAATATACATCCATGAATGAAATTGCATGTTAAATTGACAGTTAAAATTAAAAAAAATATCTTTCATGAATGATGTTTAATTTTAAAAATTGCCCAATGTGGCTAGGATCCCATGGTTGTGTTTCTCTCTTCATCCTCCCCTTTTGCAATCCTTTGGATTTGGATATGCTTGAGAAGCTCCTTGTGATCAGTCATCAGAGTTTTATTGTGGGCATTTCTTCCTCTCATTGTGGTAGGTCACAATGTCCGATTGGGTTAGAAAGACCCACATAATGGCTTGCAAAAAGGTCATGTTGCCTTAGTATTGAAGGATGGAGACTTTGACCAGGCAAACCATGATTGATTCATCCTTCATCCCCTATTTCTACATTTATATTAAGGTTTGTTCCTATAGGATATTATAAGAATCCTTGCATGTGAAAACAAATTCTCTCTTAAATTTTAGTGTTTTTGCTGATGTGTCAGTAGCAACTAGCAAATGTCTAAACTTCGTGGGAAAAGCTATGTTTTTTTTATGAAATGTCAAAGATCTAGTCATTGATGCATACTAAATTGTGTTCATATATCTTGATTTGGGTGAGAATGCTAGGCCTTCCTCTTGAAAATTGGAATAATAGATCTTGAATATCGAATGTATATATAATATAAACTATATTATTGGATATAATATCATGGAACATAAATATATTTTGGTTTCCCCATAGATAATCCAAGAGGAATAATTAAATTATAGATGTTTTTTTATGCAAGAGCATCATTGATGAAACCAAGTGACCCCAAGGAGGATAAAGACCAATCAATATGATATCCAAGGTGGAAGAGAACATGAAGACATTATTGGAAATAACAAGGATCCATGTGATGAAGGAAAAGGTGAATATGAAGTTGATGAGGCCAAATTTGATAACTATGAATACAAGAAACTTGAAAACCCTAAACAATGAAGGAAGTAAGTGTGACTACAAAAGGAGAAAGTTAGAGACAATGATGGGAGAAGAATTATTCCCAAATAAGATTGAAGAACATAGAGGGTAACATTGTGGCATCTCTACCCAACACTCCTAGCCATAACAAGGGTAACACTAAACAAGGCATTAAAATTCTAGACCTCAAGCGACTATTTCTCCATAATCTCAATAGAGAGGGTCTCTTGTGGGGGCCTATTGATGGCCAAAATTGACCATGATCAACATTCGAGAAGTCACCCAATTAGGGCCCCAATCAGACCCTTTTCCTTTTGGGATGGTGATTTTCATTGGTTATAATGAGTTCATTTACCCAATTAAGGTTTTTCTCTAGGGAATGGAGACTTTATGAAATGCACTGAATTAAACTAAAAGTAAATGTAGTCTAGTCTAAATGCAAACAATGGAAATAAATCTATTCTTTCTTAATTAGCAAAACATATAGACCTCTTTCGAATCAAGGGCAAGAGAAAGTAACATGAACCAGCTTGAACCCAAAATAAAATGAAGCTAACATGCCAGAGAAATAGTTCTAAGACTTATTGATGTTTAAGATATGCACAAATAGTTACCTGATAACTAAATAGTTATCAGATAGTTTTGTGCATATATTTGCATTCAAGTGAGAATTGTATTTAAGCCAAAAAATCATGTGAAACTACAAAAATAGTTCTATAGAACAACAAGATAGCTTGACAACAATTTATCTCTAATAGTTCAAATGTAATATTTAGCTCTAATTCCAACTCTATCCAATCCTGCAAGATAACTTGACAACAATTTGAAATAAGCATGAGTTATTACGCCGAAAGGCATATACCTATTGGAGATGGGCACAATTAATGATCTTTTAATCTTAAATTCTAATCTGATGGTTATGCATTGAAGATGATGGTATATTCTTAGTCGTCCTCCAAAATCAATGGATTAGATTTATTGTCGATAACTTCTTCGCATTTATAAATGCACCCGTTACCTGTTTACTTTTTAACATTTACCTAATCATATTAAGAAATTACTATAACATCATATGATTGCCAAGTTTAAATGATTAACTTTTGGAATTCTTCAGAGTTTAATTATCTGGCTTTAGAATTTCATTATCTGGCTGGATTTTATTTTATTTTAAAATGAGAATTTTTTTATCGACCTTAACTCTTTCTGCGTTCACCAGCTGCGAGTTAGCAGCTGTGCTAGTTCTAATTCAACAATAGTGTTGGAAAAGATAATCATACTCATAAAACAGAGAATGAAAAATAACTAAATGATCTCTTTGTTCAGTCAGTCACCAAAACGAACAACAGTGCTCAATAATGGTTACAAAATTAAGGAATTCTCATTTGTTGGTCCAACCATTAGCTATTTTTCTACAAATAAGTCTCTTACAGTAGTGCAAAAGGCCTCTTTTGCAGATCCTTCTCTTTCTCGAGGATTCAACCTCTCCCAGTCTACAGAAAAAATCCTCCTTACAACAGTGAAAATAGATAAATCCTCTGCA
>ML789438.1:95076-120521 GCA_009831015.1 Picea engelmannii
GCTATTTTTCTACAAATAAGTCTCTTACAGTAGTGCAAAAGGCCTCTTTTGCAGATCCTTCTCTTTCTCGAGGATTCAACCTCTCCCAGTCTACAGAAAAAATCCTCCTTACAACAGTGAAAATAGATAAATCCTCTGCAGAATTTAGAATTCTCCCCCCTAGTCTATCCCTAGTATCTACAATTACACGATAGTATGTTGCCTTGTTTCTCCAGTCGCCGACCCCTTTTCTTTTGTCACTGATCTCATAATTATACAAATCGAGCGCCACAAGTTTATGAGAAAATCCGTTTAAGAAAATCGATCATATCTCTCAGATCTTTCACTTTTTGAGGAAACTGCTCACGAGTAAGGTAAATGGGTCTATTCTAGAAGCGGGTTTTCGACGGTTTTATCTGTTTTCTCGTAATTCGCCCTGTGAAATTAATTCTTTGTTTTGGCATGGATTGCAACGATCTTCGAAACTGGTTCTTTGTTTAGTCATGAAATCCCGCCAATTTGCCAGGAGACTGATGTTGTATGCTAATTGATAAGATCACACCAGAATCAACCTTGCAATTGATATTGAACAACTGAAAATTAGACAAAACAAATCAAATCAAAACTAACTATTTTTTAAAAGGATGACTACAGAGTTTAAGATTATGTAGCTATTCTAAACTAAATAAAAACTATAGCTAAAATTAATGAAAATTAAAAGCAAAGAAAAAAAGGGATTAAATCTACGATCTAGTTTTACTCCTCCTCAACAATTATGGTATCCAATCCACGTTTATGTAGCTCAAACCATCGAATTTACTGCGACAAGGTTCTTATTTTGTGTGGTAAAACCATTCTACAACTTCGTTGCTCCTCATCATATTAACTTTTCGTTGGTTAAATAAATCGATCCATTATCCTTTCCATATTTGATTCCTTCAATTTTCTGCGCACCAGAAATTTGATTTGGAGTGATCCTTGGCAACTAATCAAAAGTTGCTTTGTTGTAACTCAAACTTTGCGAGATCTTTGTGAGCACTTCCCTCTGCTGAATAAAATTAAATGGCAAGATCTATTAAGATCGTTTTGTGACCACTGAAACTTAAACATGCCCACAATCTCAAAATCTTAGTCCTCGAAGATCTTGAACTCTCACTTTTGGCAGTCCAAGTAATATATTGCCCTTAATCAGTGATTCAATTCTGGAAGTCTATAACTGAAACAAAATAAATCAATCAAACAAAAGACAACAAACAAAAACAAACAACAAATAAAAATGAATATTTACAATGGATATTTACATATCTACAAGAGGTTGAGTTTTACATATTTGAATGGAAAAGATACTTAAATAACATAATATCAAATTAGAAACAAGAGTAAAGAAAATCCAATCAAACTCTAAGCAGAAAGAAAAACAAATCTAAAGTAGGAATAATGAACTAAAGTAGGAATATTGAAAACAAATCTAAAATAGAAATAATGAAAATTTGCAAATTGTCTAAAAACAAACTAGAAAACAAGGTAAAATATAAGCCATGAAAACTTGAAAACCCAAACAAGACAAAAATTAGAAAATATATCTCATCAATAATATAAAGTTAAAAGGAGTGTTTTCATTTATGTTGAGATAAAGATTGATTATGTCTTGCTTGGTATGGAATAGATCAAGCTTTTATTTTTAAAAAAATCCTAAAATTAAAAAAGAACAGTTATGAAAAAAAGAGACAAAATCACATCAAAATGCCTCATTCCTTGTAAATAGTTTGCTCCAAAGTTAAAATTTAATTGAAAATCCTTACGGATCATCTCTTACTAATTGTAGAGTAGATTGACAATATGTTTTTTAAGAGACCAAAGAACAAGATGTTGAATAAAAACAGGGTAAAGTGTAGAGACTCCCTGATATAACTTGTTTGCAACTATAACACCATCATAACTTCCTTATGCAAAGGAACCCAAGGAATTTCTAATCTAAGCTATCATCTCAGCCTCCAACGAAAACCTGCAAAATCAAAAATCGAATCAAAAAATTCTAAATAAGGCTAAATAAGGCTAAAAAAAAAATGCTTATCAGAAAATTACTAAAATAAAATAAAATAAACACATGCAATCTTATAATTATCACATTTATTAAAACTAACTAAGGCAAGCATCACACCTTTTCTATAAAAAGAAAAGAAAACTAAATTAATATACTTCTACTCCTATCTTACAGCCCATCTTACAGGACAATCAAAACTAAGTGAAATGAAACTTCCAATGTAACCATCGAAGTAACTCTAATCCCGCAAAAAGAAAACAATGAAGTATTAATACTTGAAATTGTAATACTTCGTATCTAAAAATTGTAAGAATTAAATCTAAAATGTTGTTTACAAAGAAAAGTGTAGAAAAATTATTGTACAATGGAAACTTCTTCAAAAAGGATTCTTCCAACCAAACTTCAATTGGATCATAGAAATAAGATTGGAAGTCGTTTGATGTTTGTAAAGATTTAATGGAGAAGGCAAATATCTTATTATGATCATGATTAGGAAGAGTCCTATCATGATCATAATTTGAAAAATTAGAAAAGGAATTAGTGGATGATGTTTTGTTATTATTATGAAAGTTTGATATTACTTCATTTTTCATTCCACTTTCAAACTTGGAATTAAAGACATGAGACCCCGATATGACCATCATCTTGTGATGAAGTCTTTTAATATCATTGTTATCTAATACATCACCAAAAATGATTTCATTCCTTTCCAACTTACAAACTAATTCATTAATTATAATGACATAAGATGAACTAGGTAAGTATGCATGTGAATCATAGCCAATGTTCATAAAAAGATCATTTTCTTGTTTGTAATCTTGATATGAATTAAATTGAATAGAAATGTTTCCCTCATTCTCCTATGACATTTTTTTATTGTTTTGCATCAATTTAAAATCTAATCATAAAGTAAAAGTATGAATTCCATTATGTAAAGTACAGTCATAAAATAAATCTGGATACAAAAAGTAATAATTTTCAGAGTATAAGTAACAAAATGATTCCCTTTTAATAGAAAAACTTTCATAAATTGCTTCAAAGGAAAAATTATCGTGCAAACTCTTATCTAATGATAAGTTATTTGTAATAATGAGAGGAACTTGTTCAATATTAGAATAAGAAAATTCAAAATCACCATTGATACAACCATCACTTACACTTTCAGTTTCAAGGCCTTTAAGATTAAGTCTTCTTCCATTATGTCTCTTCCAACAAGAGTTTCAATATCATTGTTAAATAAAAGAGTTAAATCCTCAAATACCTTCTCTTGTTCCTGAAACTGTGTATAAAAAAATCCTAACATTTGTTGTTGCATAACAATTTTAGTATTATCAGTGGACTTAATAGAATTAGACCTTGAATTTGGATTAAATGATCGACTAAAATCTTGAATAGCATGCATGCCATGAAACAAATCATCTTCATGTTTATCATCATTTTGCTGATTTTGTGCGTTAGAAAGATAATTAAGATAGAGAAACCAATCTAATGCCTCTTCTCTAGAAGGTTGATCTTTATCATGAAATCTAAAGAAAATTAACATAAACCTAGAAAAGAAGCCATCCACAGGCTCACCTTCATCTCTGCGAAGATTCTCAATTTCCAACCACAATTCTTTATAATTGTAATCCTCGTGAGTGTTAAGAAACAACTCCATGAATTGTTTCCATGTGTGAATGAATTTGGCTGGTAACAATTCAAACCAGCGATGGATCCTTCCTCTTAAAGTCGCGAAAAAAATTATGCAAATATCACTTTCATCAAATACATGTAAATGATTGGAAATAAGATTAAACATAGAAAAATGATGAGAAACAAAAGTTTTACCTTCACTGTTAAAGCTCAATTTTTGCAAGAGTATAATTGTCTTTCTAGAAATACTCCTAGTAGACCTAGGAACATTGAAAGCATGTTCCAGAGCAGTGATATTAACCATTACAAAATGAATTAATTCAAAGAAATAGATCAAAAGGGCTTACTTTCCAGTGGCCCTCCTCCTAGCGCCAAAAATGTTGATGGCCAAAATTGACCATGATCAACATTCGAGAAATCACCCATCTAGGGCCCCAACCAGACCCTTTTCTGTTTGAGATGGTGATTTCGACTGGTTATAATGGGTCCAATTACTAGTTTAAAGGTTTTTCTCCAACAAATGGAGACTTTATGAAATGAACTGAATTAAACTAAAAGTAAATGCATTCTAGTGTAACATCCAGTTCCACTGATCACATTTTACATTGACTTATTCTTTGAGGACGCTTGTGAGCAAGTGATCCGGTTATGGTACATTATGATTTCTTCTTTATTATGAGATATATTATGATGTCATTGTGCTTTATATGTTAATTTCTAGATGTATATATATATTGACAGGTATTATTGATGAGTTCTCCCGAGTGTGCATGATACATGATAGGTTGAGGATGCTCATGGCATCAACGCACTTCCTTGGACTCTAGATTGAGTCAGGGAGTGGACTTGTATTTGGTTTGAGTATTTGATTTACACACATGTTATTTATATGATGATTTTAGTATGAATATTATGTATATGAATTATTGACATTTCCCTTGTCAGTGGATGCATGCATGGTGACGCTTACTAATTCAAATCACATATGGAGTAAAGGGGTCATACACAGAAACCAGATAGACGAGGGAGAGGTGTGACAACATCCCCGTCACAACCTACTACCACTCCTGCCGTGATCTGAACGTGAGGTTAACGATTACCTCGTTCCGATAGGTCCATGATGTAGTGAGGGTAGACTGAGACAGTCGCTCATGAAGAATTCTAAGGGGCGCGCAATAAGGAAAAATCCTTATTCCTTAGACATCCCTTAGTCTCTCACAAGGCCAACCAAGTGGAGTGTTGACTCCAAGTGTCAGACAAACTTCCAAACTAGTCAAAGGAGAGTGCCACCCTTGGAGCACGGAAGTGCGTCCTGAAGGGCACATTGCGTAAACAAGATTTGAGTAAAAACAAATTTAGAAGGCCTAGAAAAAATAAAATAAAATACTTAGACATTGTTAGAAAGATCATATGGTTGATTATTAAATTATAGACAAGAAAAATAACAAAGAGTCTAAGTCTAAGAGGTTTGACTAAATTAAAGCATTAAAAGAGAATAAAGAGAATTAGACTAGCAACTTAAGTAAATGAAGAAATAAGAATGAAGTTGGGTAGATGCACATGTGTGCATGGAAATAATAAAAGAGATTTTTAAATAAAAATAAAATAAAACATGAGAGAATAGATAGTCCACATAGAATAACATCTTGAGTCAATCAACCACTAATCCTAACTAAAAAAAGAATCATAATCCAACTCAAACTGAAATCTAGTTAGGGGACACAAATTAAATGAGGGATTGGGGAACTAAGAGACAACTAAGAGACAACTAAGAAGAAAAATAGGAACAAATTGGTGAATGTGAGGGAAAATGTCTAAATAAATAAAATAAAAAGGGAATTAACATGTGCAACTTGGGGAGAGTGTGACATGTGTAGTGGGTGAATAATCCTTGATTAAATTATAAAAAAAATTAATTACTTATGCATGAGAGGAAAAGTGCCATTGTTAATTTCCCCTAAAATGAAATGGAGATGAAGAGATAAAGGACCTCATTTTTTAAGTACTATTATGATGCCAAAAATTGTCTTGACTAGTTTACTTGTGGGGAGTTCGGTTGGAAAACTTGTGTAAAAAGTGGAAGCTCTTCCTTGCGAGGTCAAGTTTGTGCTATTGTGTTTATGGTTTTCTGTGTGTGACCCCTTTGCGGCTCGGGGGGGTAAGGGGGAAGAAGATTACCTATAGCATTGGATGGGAGGTACATGTGTAGTCTCTTGGATTAACAGGCAAAGGACCAACATCTATGTTCACCTGCAACCATTTATCTCTCATATAGGGTCAATAATTACTCTTTCACAACATTGATTTTGGTAAATTTCTAAATTGGTTCCTTGTTAGCAATGGAGAATAGTGCATGAGAAGTGTAGAGTATGAATTTGAAAAAATGATAGGATGAATGCCAACGAGAAGGTTGAGGGAATTATTTGTATAATTCCTTTGAATAGTAGAATGGAGTATGCTTACAATTTTTCATAATGATTGTACTCAACTTGTGCTTCGATAACTGCACATGAGTAGACTTTCCTCACCAACTTCTACATGCATTCAATGATTGGGCATAAACATCAATGGAGGTGTTTGGTTTCATTTAAGTCACATGATGAAAAAATAGATGAGATCTTAGGCTAATACTTAATGATAGGTGATTTATTTCCCTTGCCTATCGCTTTCCACTTCACCTCTAGTGGAATCATAACTCTTCTCATACTCTCAATAGACATCTTGGACCATTATGTATTATATTCCAATGCCAATAATCATATATCTTGATTTCATTGTATCAAGCCTACCACATGGTCCATAAAATCATATTTACATCATCTATAATGCCTAACCATTCGATAATTTAGCCTTGGCATTGAGATCCACACTAGGAAACAATACAAACATATTTATATCATTTATGTATGGGGTCATTTACTTAATTTCACGTGTCTTGATTCCTATCATTTTATCCATGAATTTACAACCTTTACATAATCCAATCCAATACATTCTAGGGGTCAAAATGGGGGTATTACATTCCCCTCCCCTTTGGAATAGCACCAACCTCTATTTAGCTCAAGATTATACCAAAAATGGGTATGCTTATTTCGTCACATCCTCTAATTCCCATGAATTCTCATTAGGAGCAAAGTGCTTCCATTGCACCTTTACCTGTCTGATGGATTGGTTCTAGAACAATGCTACTTTCTTTTCAAGGATGCATAGTGGATCTGTATGGAACTCTCCCACTTGTTCCACCTAGATCATAGCGTAAAAATCACATGGTTAGGATAATGTACATATTTCTTAATCAAAGAAAGATGGAAAACATTGTGAGCTCTAACGTTACTAGGCAATGTAAGTCTATATGTAATTTTTCCTATCTTATCAAGGACTTCAAATGACCAACAATATCTAGGTGATAGCTTGACACAACTTTCAAGCTTCAAGAAACTCTTCTTTGGCTTCACTATGGTGAAAACATGATTCAAAACATTGAATTCTCTATGTAATATGTTCTTATGTACACAATTTTGTTTTTTCTATCTTGGGTTTCCTTCAAGTAATTCCCGATTGTAGAAAGTTACTACTCCATTTCCTTGAGAATTTATGTCCCAAGCATAATCCTATTTACTGGATTATCCCAACTCATTGGAGTATTGCACCATCTACCATATAAAACCTTAAACATAGTTATTTTTAATGATGCATGATACCCATTATTATATACATATTCCATGAAGTGTAAATTATCTTCCTACATGAATGATATATCCATCACATATATGTGAAGTATGTATTCAATTATGTGATTCATTCTTTTAGTCTAACCATCTATTTGTGGATGATAAATAGTGCTAAAATTCAACCTAATACCCAAATCTTAAAAAAAAAACTCTTTCAAAAATTAGAAGTAAACTTTGTATCCATGTTGTTGGAAACCGTTACATTGGATATTTGATGTAATCTAAAGATTTACCTTATTCATATTTTTGTAATTTCAACAACCTTACGAATAAATATAATATAAATGTAATTTGTTTCCTTAATTAACTTATCCACCACAACCATAAAATAATCATATTGTTTTACTAATTTTCTTGAAAATTCAATATTAAAATCTATTGTTATTACCTCTCATTTCCATTATGGAAATAGCAAAGGCCACAACAAACCCACTGGATGTTGATTCTTAGCCTTTCTTTTTGACATTCCATCTAAAAAAAATTATTGTTATTACCTCTCATTTCCATTATGGAAATAGAAAAGGCCACAACAAACCCACTGGATGTTGATTCTTAACCTTGCTTTTTGACATTCCATCTAAAAAACATTTAATAGTGATAAAAATGTTTTAATATTAAAAAAAAAAACTATATTTACACCATCTTCTTTTTTATATAACTTTTACTAAAGTTTTAAGTTTATAGAGCAAAGAATGATTCATGGAAAATTGAAAATATAATAATGGATCTATGCAATGTGTATTGGGATATTTACACCATTTTTTTATATAACTTTTTATTAAAGTTTTAAGTTTATAGAGCAAATAATGATTGATGAAAAATTGAAAATAGAATAATGGATATATGCATGTGTATTGGGCCATTCCAAAATGGTAAAAACATGGCTATGAGGTGAACACAACATTGAGGTTATATGAAGCATAGTTTTTTTCAATGAATTGCATTATCATACCTAAATTTTATAAATTTATAATGAAAAGTTGTATATTTACAAGGTCTTGAATTAGGGTTAGACAATTTATATCAACTATTAAATCATATTTAATGAATTTATATGGAATTTAGTTTTATAAAATAGTATGAGATATTTTTTAATATTTGGATAATTACGTAATCATATAAATAAGAAGGATTGTAACCATTGAATCAAGGTGAAATACTCTAAAATCATTCATAATTTATTAAACAAGAGAAAATTGCGGGAGAGATCCTTGATCTTGGCTATTGAGATATTGATAAAAAGGAATAGGTTAAAGGTTGTTCAATGACATGTCCACATTGGGGTACATCACATACAATGAGGAATATAAAGCACAAAGTAGTCTGCTTGCATTCCATGTGGTGTGACACGTATCTCAACACACAAAGACATCTCCCAACATATTGTGTATGCAAGGTGGCACCTTGTTGTTGAGTATGACATACATATGAGGATTAGTGAATGAATATAAACAAATAACTTGCATGGTCAATGCTATTTATTCTCACTTGATAAAAAATTATTAGCTAAGTCTAAATGCTATTAAGTTGACAGGTTTTAATTATACGACCTGTTTAATGTGTTGAAGGATCTAATATGTTATATAATATTAGATTCCAATGAAATGGGGTCATGGGAAATAACTGTGAGCCAATAGATGGTCCATGATGGTTTTGGTCATCTACGTCATCTTCTATTGGAAGGAACAAGACACATTTGAGAGAATTAACAACCATGGGGATTTCTATAGTGCAACAAAGAGGTTTATCAATATAGCTAGGGTGTTTTATCACAATAGTAGTGGGTATTTCACAAACAATAGTGGTGGGTGATAAATAACAAGAAATCAACTTCAAACAATGCTCCAAGTGTTAGAGGAGGGAAATTGTTTTCAAATACAAAAAAAATTAGAGTATGTATGTCAATTGTTTGAAAAAATATTTATAGGAATTGTTGCAATGTATACTACAAAAGGGATACATTGGCACATATGAAATATGTAATAAAACAATTAGATACATTGAATAATAATGAACCATTTTGCAATGGATTCAAGACTTAGAATATGGTGTTTAGAAAAATCATGGTCAAGTTGGAATGGTGTTGAAAGTAAGAGGAAGCCAAAAAAAAGTTTGACGAGATGCTTGTAGAAGGGAATTTGTAGCTCACTGTAAAATTGCATTCGGAAAATCTATCACCTTAGAAATAATGCGCAAGAACTCCATAGGAAATGTAAATACTAAGATACAAGATGCAAGAATCCCTCATAACCATTAGACTCTCGATATTTACTAGCAAGTAACTAGAACATGTGCACATTCTTGATGACTATGACATAAAAAAAGAGTCAAATTTGTGCTTAGTATTTTTTTATTATGGAAGAAATAAGGAGAATTGAAGATATCATCTTCTAGTACTTAGAAATCCCAATACTGGAAGAAATAAGGAGAAATGAAGATATCCTCTTCCAGTACTTAGAAATCCTCAATATTGGAAGAAGTTGTCAAAGGTAATTTGATTTGTTTTAAGGACACTCTTCTTTGTTAAGGAATAAGTCTAGCTCCAACTGATTCCCCCCCAAGAGTGAATATTATCACTAACCCTTTCTTCCATGTTTAAAATGAAACAACACTATGAGTTTAAAACTTTCTCTATCATGGATTAAGCTCGAAGAAGAATATCCCATCTGATCTGATATGATATGCAGATTCAATGGCCCTCTTCCCATCACTTAAGGTAATCTAATTTCTTTTAAGGACGTGCTCTTCTTTGTTAAGGAATAACTCCAACTCCAACTAATTCTCCCCCAACGATGAAGATCTATGTAACCCTTCCTTCCATGAGGAAAAGTAAGCAACACTGTGAGCTTAAAACTTGATCTATCATGGATTAAGCCCGAAGAAAAATATCCCCTTTGATATGATATGATTTTCATATTTAATTCCCTCTGGACATCACTTAAAAATCTCCAAATCATGGATATCATAGTTGGGGATACTTCTTGCTAAATTTCATTGTATTCCATCCGAATGAAAAATGTTTTTTCATTCCTGAATTTGACTTTGAATTGTGTAAAGTGAATGTTGTAAGTGAGGGACCTTGGTATATGGACAAGTCTAGCATTGTTATTAAGTTGTGGAATCTAGGTTTTAACCTTCACATTTGAATCTTTTATATAGTTCGTAATATGGGTAAGATTGCTTAATCCAACTAATTTTTGCAATTTGCAATGACTTTAGCCTCCACCATGAAATAATATCTAATTTAATACAAATTTTCAAAAAACAAAACACTCAAACAATTTAAGGAGGTGTTGATGGGTCCAAATGGCCTGTCAAGAAGGTAAGAGATAACGCCCGATGACAGGTCCCAATTAGACATATTCTCGTTTGGTGTAGTGTTTCCGACTAGTATGTGGGCCTAAATGCCGCTACGAATTAAAAGAAGAAAAGGGGGAAAAACAATGACTTGTTCCCCAAAGAATTCTAATTTAATATAAATCTAATCTAAATAAAAAAACAAACTAACATAATCTAACTACTTCTAATCTATCCTATGCATGAGTAAAGATAATAAATGGATACAGTATAAGATAATATCACTGGTTGCAAAAATAGTTCATGACAAACAACAATATATGAAAATGATAATGCAACATATATGAACGTAAATAGTTACAAATTACATCTGCAACACCATTCGTGTATCCATTATAAATCCTAAATGCATACGCATCTTAAATAACATGTACAAAAATAGTTCGTATAAAAAATTATTTAAGAAACTCATGAAACAACCACATGAAGACAAGTCCCATATATAGTCGTGAAACATTTATGATCCCAAAATGCCTTCTGCTCTTTATCGAATCGAAGATAAGAGTACCATCCGAAGCTACAATGAGAAAAAGTCCCTCTCTTCATAAAATGAATTCTCTTTTATAAAATAAGAGAGACTCTTCATTTCCTGTAACTGTTCATTTATTTCGGTTACGACTTTTCATTTCGTCTCCCTTAGTTTTTTTTATCTTACATTTATAATTTCTCTTACATATTTATTAATGAATATATTTCACTATGGACAAAAGTTAAGAAGACTTTTAAATTTTTCATATTCACGTTGTATGAATTCCACGAGTCACCATTATTGAAAATATCTTCATTTCAACCCAACTATGTCTGATTATGTTCTTCAATTTTTTTGAGAATTTAAGTGATCAATTTGGTAAAAAAAACTTTACTAAAATCTTCTTCATTATTCCATCTTTCCAACAAGCTATCTCACGGTTGATTTTACCACCTAGAACTTGAGATATGCATTTTGGAACAATTCATGGTCCATCTCCAATTAAATTTGTGCCTTATTTTCTCCTGGATTTTCTAGGCATTTTTGTTGTTGATCTGGTTCAAATTATTCTTCTAACATGTTCTTCTCCTCATTAGCTTTTCAACTAGTCCTCTCTTGCTTGATTTGGCTTACTGGATCATGAGTTATGGATTCCCGAAATTTGCATAGTCAATTTTCCCTCCAAATTTGTGGCCTATTTTTTTTTTTTACGATTTCTAAGGTTTTCCATTACTTTTATAACCTGAAGACCTATCCAAAAACATTATTTTTCTCGATACCTTTCCAAAGAGGTATCACGGGCCTGATTTTGACACTTGTATCTCAAGATATGTCTGTTTGAAAATCAATGCTCAACAACCCTTGATCTGCTTGTGAGTGAATCTAGGTCATTGATCTTTAACCTGAAAATAAAAATCCCACATGCATAAGGAAATCCAAAATTAAATGGTTTAAGTAGTTTTATCCCCCTTAGCTAATTTGTATAAGAACATAGAGAAGGCATGGGACCTTGGACTCGTATTGTAATTTTGGTCAATAATCCTAATTAAAAATAAGAAAAAAATAAAAAGAAATAAAAATAGGAAATAATTAATTTAAAAATAAAAATAAATATCTACAGTAACTTTGGGGGAAACCATGGGGAATAACAAACCATGGACAATTATCACGTGTAATAAAACCATGAGGTTTTGTAAAACCAAGAGTAAAATGGTAATAAATAAATACAAAAATAATAAATAAACTTAAATTAAAAACAAAAAGAAGAAATAAATAAAATAAAAATATACAAACTACGTACAAAATAGTAATAAAATAAATATTAAAAAAGTGAGGACAATTTACACATGAGTTAGGGTTTTGGATAAGGATTAAGGTCACAACTTCATCAATACAAAGGTGATAGCTATTGCTTTCAAACGACATATAAGATTATCAATAGAGAGAGATCTAGGCAAGAGGAAGAAGATCAATGGATTCCCCCACATGCATTTCAAGGCTGGAGCGACCATGTAAATGAAGTGGCCTTGCGAACCTACTCATGCAACAACAAAGATAAGAGATCAATTATGCAATTAAGAAGACACCATTATACCATAAACATTACATTCCCTTCCTTCAATCAAAATTATGACTGAATGTTGGTCTTGTTCAAAGATAATCATGGGTGGTTGTATATAAGTTTCCTGAAAACTGCATATGCCAAGTCTCGAACTCAAAAGAAGGATTAGTGATCTTGTGGTTCAAGTTAATAGTGAAACCAAAGAATATGATCCATATATAAGAGCATAAAGATGAAAGCATTAAGCACAACATGCAAGCAAGAGGATGCAAAATACAAACATGTTCTTCATTTAAGTCATCCATTAAAAAATCCCTAAGAGAAAACTCATTCAAGGCATAGAATAAAACATCAATCTTTACAGCCATATAGGATCATCAAATACTTCAAAATATTCATAAGGTCCCAAAGATAACTTGTCCATTTATCTTACAAATATCAATGAAGCATCATAAGACAAGAAGCATAAGATCACAAGGATTAAAAAACATCCATAAATATAATCATCAATAAAGATCAAACTTCCAACTCCCTCAAAGTAGATGAAGAATAAGCATTAGACTCATAGTAGTAGAGAATTAGGAATTTGTGTTCAAATTTTAGTAGGGGGCCCTTTCCTTTCTCTTGTGAGAGAAAAAGTAAAGGGGGGGTTGTTGTGGCCACACCAAATGGTGGCATACTGGGAGAACCAATTATCTCTATCAATAAAATCCTTGGGTCTTTACTTGAAATCTGAATTTTAAAGATAAGATCAACAAACTATAGACAACTTTCCGATAATCACAAGTACCACAATGATGCCAAGTTTCTAAAATATGTAATCTAATATTTTGGGTACTTGTAATCTAACACACATTTTTCAAAGAGAAAATTAGTGAGGTAAATTTTTAATTGGCTAACTACTTCATATTATCTTTGGTTTAACCATGGGTTTACACTTTTTATAACAAACAAACATTTACATAAGTGTGTTCCTCATCGCTATTTTCTCGGCATTGATTCATTACCAACGAGTGTCCATAGCCCCAACGAAGATGCCTTGGTACCATACAAGCATAGCTCCACTTCTAACAAGTGTCCATAGCCCTGACAGGTTTACTTGTACTTTCCACACTGTTAATAGTGCTTTCAACTTCCTTTTTATTTCAAAAAATGCTCACCCTNTATATATATATATATATATATATATATATATATATATATATATATATATATTATGCATATGCATATAGGGTGTGAAGGAAGCGGGGTGATACAAGAGTTGCTTTGATTTTCCAAGTAGATGCTATGCATTTAAGTTTAACCCATATGTCTCCACCAAAACCATCATAGTATGGACCATCTTATTAATATTAAGTGGATGGATCTCAAAGAAAAACGTAGATAGACACTTTCCTATACTTATGAATTATCATGGTATGCTTAGTAAACACATGTGTCCTACCATAACTATCAGTCCATACCCACAACTAAGAACTTCATGAATGTTCATTTAGATAGAGTAGCCCATGCATCTCATGACTTGTAAAATTTCTTTAGTATGTGACCAAAATTGGATAAGCCCCGCACTCAAATTGAAAGAGTAATCCTCAAGGTAGACTAAGATGTCGAATCAACTCATGGAACAAACCCACATCCAAATTAAATGATGGAAGAAAATTGTACAAGTGGAAAGCAAGAGATAAAACTAAAGCTAAAACTGAAAGAGAATATAACTAAACTAAAAGGAACCCAAAACTAAAAAATGTCAATCTTCAAATCAAATTAAAATTAATAATAAATAAATAAATAAAACAATAAGGGATCAATGTAACATGGGATACATCTTGGACAACAACATAGTATGGGTGATATGCATGAAATGTACTTACATTGTAGCTCCAAGAATTGAAATAAGGGAAAAAATTTCAACTAATGCATTTTCCATACATACTTAAACCCAACAAGAATGATTTTCAGGATTGAGTACATAATCTGGAAATGAAAAAATCAACAAGATTATGAGGAACCATTATATGATAAAAAAGATATCAAATCACTAAATTTGAACCTTTCATGTTGATAATCGATTGAAATTTCCTGAAATGTTCAAGGTTGTAAACATTGAATGAATTTAAGAATTCACACTCCTTTTAGCTTATTGTTATGGATATGATCTTAGTGGAATAATATTTTGAAGATGCCATATTTTCAAACTTAGAAATTTCATTGATATTGTTCACCAAGATACTCACCGCCTCTTCGATTATTAATCCAAATTATTTCATTCATTGTATCATTCATCCTTGATGGCACAAAAGAACAAAACCCACTACCATGATTGAAAAATTAAGCAAAGAAGGATGTAAAATTATATACAATAAAGAAATTGGTTATACTAAACTAAGAGGAAAATCAAAAGCACACTCTATTAGTCATTATGGGAATAATTAATCTTGAAAGATAGACAATCAACATAATATAAATCATGAGCATTATTAGTGAAAAAAAATTCACTAAAGCCTCGGGAAGTAAACAAAATTAAGAATTAGGTAAGGACGGTTAACCATTCGAAGTAAGGACCAATAAAAAGATTCCAAAAGTAAATATCTAAAAGGAAGAACAAGTAGGATTATGAGGATCGGTAATCTAGTTTGAAAAGTTCACAACACAATCCTCCAATCCAATTGTCACCTGCAAAAATCTAGAAAAATGAGTTAACGAGGATGCTTAATAAAAAGAATCTTTAAATCCAATCACATAAAACATTCCACAATAAGCTCTCAAGATTTCTTCTCATAAGGAGGTCCTTTGCACACTTGAAAATAATGAACCTTTTAACAATAGAGCTCACATGTGACATCTCACCAAAACATCCATTTCTCTTTGCTATAAAAGATATTATTAATCCCAAAGATTCAAACAATTCAATCTGATAAGGTAAAGATGAAACATCATAGTTATGGAGGTCATAAAAGATGATCATGAAAAAGACTCTAAATATCAACTAGATCATAAACAAACATGAGAATACATGAATGAGACTATGTTTCTGATCAATTATTGAGTTGGTGACAATCTTAGTTGATTAATTCTAAAAATTGTTGCAAAGGAATCTGAGCAGTCAAATGTAGATTAATACCTCCCTAAGTTGCTTCCATTTAAAGAGAAAAAATTGTTGAGTTGTTGGTCGTCCAAGCCATTTCCCAAACTGCATAAAAAAAGAGAATGTTATGATATGTTGTTAAACAGATTGAGAAAAAAATCTTCCTCTAAATTACTAACATATTAAAATGAAATTTAACTAAAAAGAATAGTAAAGACCAAAATTAAACTAATTCTAAGCAAAGCATGCTAAGCTAATATAAAATTGAACTATATGGGTTGTCATAAAACCTATGCAAATGCCAATGCAATCATTGAGTATTCATGTTTTGTCCATTAAGTCAAATATCATGTCCTTCTTCTCGATAAATAGTCATTATGTGTTTTCCCACAATTTTCCTTTTGACAAGAGACTTAGTGTCATTGGTTGTTTGTGAGATTTGGATCCCCTAGAGACTTCGTCTTGTTCTTGCAAACAAAATCAATTAAATGACACAAATAGAACCACAAAATTTTAATTCCATTCATGTCCTAAAGATACACATCCATCAACAAACCTTTATGATGCTTAAAATATGAATAAAATTATGATTCAACAAATCCTCAACATCACACATCAAGGTTTGTATTTCCTCTTGTCATTAATGATAATAATGTGAAATATTTGTATGATTATCTTCAAACTTGTGAGAGACAAAGAGGAAATCACTATTGATATGGAAGCAAACAATATATTATGTTCAAATAATCTTAGACCACAACCAAGATGGATTTATTCCCCCCATCATAAATGAAAGATATAATCATAAATCATGATTAAATGTGGTGACTAAAACCCGATTTCTAATAAGTAGTAAGTTGGGCATGATGGGAAAACCCATGAAACTAATATCATAAAATTGCCAGGAGTGTTCCAAGGAGAAAAAATTTGCATTTCACTTCCTTGAGCTTACATATCACATAGAATATGATAGAATGAAAAGTCGATGAGTAAGCAATTGATCTCTCTATTAGATAGGTTTTCCATTCAAAAGAATTAGGCAGGTGATTCAGAAAATGAAATCAACAAGATCACGAGCAAGAAATATCAAATAAAAGATATTCCAAACATGACCCAAACATGTTTATCTTTCTAGTTTATGAACAAACTTAGATAATATTTGGTTTTATAGTTTCATATTCATGGAATGTTTACATATACAATGCAAGGCCCAATAGATTGAGGAATTACGACCACATGAAATTCACATCTTGAAAATTATTATCATGACTAAGATGAAAACAAATGTTGAAAATTCGAATTTAGAATGTTAGAAATTGCATTGACATTTTCCATCAAAGTATTTGCTACCCCCAAGCATTTGAATGATTTCAACTTTGAGATTAGTGGGTAGTACCAAGACATGATAAAAATTAGATCAATCAAGAATGTAAGTAGAATGAGTGACCTCAAATCAACAAATCCGAAGGATGGAAATTTTTTTCTAAGAAAGAATGGGTCTGAAATCATTATTGAATTAATAGGACTAGGATTAAATCTTTAGTGAGCCACTGGATTAGTTAATTAAATTATTGATCCTAGGAAATTTCTGAAAGAGATCCAAATAGAAAGATTTATAGAGTAGTGTTGTCCACACTGTCAAAACATGTTTCTAGGAAACCTGAAAAATATCTCTTTTTGTTGTATATAACAAGAAAATTTGGATTCATCAATTTGCAATATTAATAGACAGACCAATGCTTAAATGACTAATTCAATAGAGAAAAAGAGATGCATAGCCAAAAGCTAAAAAATTAACAATAAAGGTGATGAAAGAAATTATCTCAAAGAAAAATTTGCTAAGATTATTATGCTAAAAAAAAGTCTATATAAAAAATCATGTTGGTTGAAAGTAATATAATAAAATAGCGAGTGTTTGGATAACTCCAAATCTTAAAATAATCATCCAAAGAAATTGCAAGGAATTGGAGCGGTTTGAATTTCATATGGGAAGAAATTAACACTCAAAATTTCAATTCATTGTGTATGGGTCAGCAAGATCAACATTCTAAATAAATTCAATCATGCAAAATATTATTGAAATCAAAACAAGAAGACTAATTTAATCCTAATTAAAAAAAAATAGAAATTAAAACTAATACTATGGAAAGAAAATACACTAGCCTATTCTATCCTACACTACAGTGGGTGAAAATAATGAACCATGTGAATTCATAATGCCAATGTAACCATCCACGTAATCCCAAGCCTGTAAACATATATTCATGACAAAATATTAGTAATAGAACTTGGAGAAAAAATAGAGAAAAAAGTAGGAAAAAATAATTTACATCAAAAATTATATTTACCATATTAAAGATGTCATAGTGATAATTCACGGGAAATCTAGTTGAATAACATCCCTCCAACCATGCTTCAATTCTATCATAAAATCTAGCATTACTATCATAGAATTGATGGAGGGAGTTTACGGGAAACTAGCATACCAAATGAGAACCATGAATAAAATCTATGTGAAGGGTGAGAGAATCTTTGTGCTAATAAACTTGTTAATTCCTAAAGACAAGACAAAATAATGAAGGCCTGACATAACCATCGGTGTATAATTACATGCCTTATTGCCTTGGCAAGCCTCCCTAGAGTCATACTTTAATTAACCATCAACTTGAGATAAATTAGAGAAATCAAATGATATACATAGACTTGCATCCACCATGGTATAAGAGATATCTTCAAGACAATGGTGGAATCCACTAACATCAACAATCTCAATTGAAGGGCTACTTGAACAAGAAGACTCTCTATTGGTAAAAATGAAGATGAAAAAGAAGAAGACATCGTTTGATATGCATCTACTACAACATTTTCTTCATCCCATGAAAAAGGTTGATAAGGCATAGTTGTACTAAGTTCATGGGAAGAAGCCTTATCCCCCCTATCTTCCATATGCACATTACCACCATCAAGTCCTTCAAAATGGATCAACCCTATTGAGTTTATTTGAATAGGACAATGTATGGCTTCTTACAAAATCAAACCATTAAAGATACCAGGATACAAATAATAATAAGTGGAAGAATTAAGAGAATTAAAAGATTCTTTAGATCAAGAAACATTTTCAAAAAATGAATCTTCGAATGGTAGTCTCTCCTCCTTAAACACATTTTTGATTGAATGTGAATCAACAGGCTCCACACTAGGAATGGTTTTACAATCAACATGTTCTTGCTCAACATGGTTTTCCTCTTTCAAGAAAAAAGTGGATTGTTTTGCTAAAAGAGGTATTTCATGTATGTTAATTTCTTCTCTTGAAGTGAAATTACCAGTGTGGTTGTTTTTCTCTTGTAAAATATGAGAATTTGAAATATCTTCCAAAACATACTCATGGTTAGAAGAGAGGAATGAATCACAGAAATCCTTATAACAAGAAGTTTCACTAAATAATCCAACCACTGTGGGAAAATATTATTGATCTATCCTGGTTAATCTAGGAGAATTTATAACCACGGGACAGTTCAAATCAAAAGAAACAAATTCCAAATTATCCATGGGTGAGGAAGGATTCATTTCATGAGTGTCCATATTTTATTCATTAACAAAATGATTATAATTTAAGTTTTGTTCCATAGCTTCCTTCTCTATTTCTTGTGATGAAAAATGTGAGATAGAATAATGAGAACCTGACATAACCATCGGTGTGATCCAAAGTATCCCATTATCAACAGGAAAACTCTCCTCTTGGTTAACTATAAAAAAATCTGAATTTGAATTTATTACACAAGAGACCTCTTTTTCATCCCAAGGAAAGAAAGGGGGAATGGACTGGTGGGAGGATATATATGTTTTTTTCGAAAAATAATTATGTATCTGATCAATATCCTCCATAATAAAGAAATATCTATGCATATGAAGTTCAACTAAATCATTAGTATTTTCAACATTTCTATGCAAATCTAAATCAACATGTAAATTAGCAATAAGACATGATTTAGATTATTCATCCAAATGAAATCTATAAAGAAGATGTTTGAATAGAATAGAAAGGTCTTCTAGAGATTTTTTTTCTAAGCTCTAGAATTTCTTCACACAATTGATCATAATCATTATTCTCAAAAGCATGCAAAAATTCACACATAAATTGTTCCCATTTGTGAATAGAGATAGCGAGCAAAATCTCACACCAATGCTTGACCCGACCTACGAAAGTCAAAGTGAATAGATTGCAAATGACACTTTCATTAGTAATATTTTGGGAATAATAAAGTTTCCATAATTGTAAAGTATGTTCAAATGCAAAGGTTTAACCCTCACCATCAAATTTAAATTGCGACAAGAAATGAAAAATATTTCTAGGAGGTTTGGGAGGTATAGTACTAGGAAAATATCTCCATAAAGGGATATGGGATGGAGCCATTAGTAAATTATTATTAATAAAAAAATCAATACAAATGACTCCACAAACTCAACTTGTCATTTGGCCCTCCTTTTAACGTCATTTCCCTTGATGGGTCCAAATGGCTTGCCAAGCAGGTAAGGGAGAATGCCCGATGACAAGTCCCAATTAGACCTACTCTCGTTTGGGGTAGCGTTTCCGACTAGTATGTGGGCCTGGTTGCAACTACGAGTTAAAAGAAGAAAAATGAGAAAATAATGAATTGTCCCCCAAATAATTCTAGTTAACTCTAAATATAATCTAAAACAAAAACAAACTAATCTAATTTAACTGTTTTGAATCTATCCTGTGCATGAGCAAAGCTAATAGATGAATAAAGTATAAGATGATATCACTGATTGCAGAAATAGTTCATGACAAACAACAATATATGAAAATGATAATGCAACATATATAAATGTAAATAGTTACAAATTACATATGCAACACCATTCCCATATCCATTATAAATCATAAATACATAAACATCTTAAATAACATGCACATAAATAGTTCGTATAACAAATTATTCAAGAAACTCATGAAATAATTGCACGTGAAGAAAAGTCCCATATACAGTCGTGAAACATTTATGATCCAAAAATGCATTCTACTCTTTATGGAATTAGAGATAAGAGTACCATCTAAAGCTATAATGGGAAAAAGTCCCTCTCTTCGTAAAATGAATTCTCTTTTATAAAATAAGAGAGACTCTTCATTTCCCGTAACTGTTCATTTCTTTCGGTTATAACTTTTCATTTAGTCTCCCTTTATTTTTTTGTCTTACAATTCAAATTTATCTTACATATTTATTAATAAATATATTTGACTATGGACATAAGTTAAGAAGACTTTTAAAATTTTCATATTCACATTGTATTAATTCCACGAGTCACCATTATTAGAAATATCTTCAATTCATCCCAACTACGTCCACTTCTGTTCTTCAAATTTTATGAGAATTTTAGTGATGAATATGGTAAAAAAGACTTTACTAAAATATTCTTAATTGTTCCATCTTTCCAGCAAGCTATCTCAAGCTTGATTTGACCAACCAAAACTTGAGATACACATTTTGGAAAAATTCAGGATCCATCTCCAGTTATATTAATGGCTCATTCACTCCTAAATTTTATGGGCATTTGTTTTGCCGATCTGGTTCAAATTATTCTTCTAGTACATTCTTATCCCCATTATCTTTCCAACAATTCCTCTCTTGATTGGTCTGACTTCCTAGATCATGAGTTATGGCTACCCAAAGTTTGCATAGTCAATTTTCCCTCTAAATTTGTGGCGTACTATTTTCTATGATTTATGAGGTTTGTGTTTTACTGTTTTGACCTGAATACCTCTCCCAACGCATTCTTTGTCTAGATACCTTTCCAACAAGGTATCATGGGCCTGATTCTGACACATGTAGCTCAAGATATGTCTGTTTGAAAATCAACACTCAACAACCCTTGATATGCCTGTGGGTGAATCTAAGTCATTGATATTTAACCTAAAAATAAAAATCCCACATGCATAAAGAAATCCAAAACTGAATGGTTTAAATAGTTTTGTACTATAGCACCACTTTTCACTCACTACTGTGTAGGTGTTACTACGTAGAATAACAACATTCTCACTCACAATTAATCACATGCATTCAAAACAAGTTAAACACATTCAACACAGAGTAATCATACGATTTACTGCCATAATCAACAATCAATACTATTTAACATCAATTCATATACACATCAATATACATGATGATTATAATACAAAGAGATACAGAAACATAATTACAACATCATCTGGTACTTATCTTTGAACAGTGGTAGATTCCACCAACCAAGTGCAGGCTTTCCACGAACCTCACAACCTTAGACCGCACTGCTCATCATCTTAACAGTGGGTCACCCCCGAGCTGGGACTAAGATCCACCCCAAGACAAGGAATCCTTGGCTAGGCTGAGGTTACAGGGAAACAACACACAGCCACAAGGATGGGATTCTCTCCCAAGAACCTCTCACGCTCACTGCCCACAGACCCTCATTCCCCACATGCCTGTTCCAACCCAGGAGTATACACCTTCTCTGTCACCTAGACAGTCCTTTGGCTACTAACCTCCCTTGCCTTGGGTTATAGCAACAGGTCGGACCAGAAGTCTCCGGGATTTGTGGAAGCTACAAGGTTTCTTCCAGGAGTTCTCTCCTTCCTCTGTACACTCTCTCTCCTAGAGAGAGTGTTGCTCCACTGGCCAACAAGCCACACACAGTCCAACACTGCATGGCCACAACAATCAACAGGGAAAACTAACGCAGCTCTCCTACAGGCTCAACAATGGCCGAATGGCTCACAGTCATGACTTTGGGATAGAGACCCCATGCACAAGCTCAATCTCAGATAGAGGATACACACAGATTCTCTAGAAGAACACAGGTTTTTCATTTCAGGATATGTACGAGGTTTTTCTGCAGAGGTTGGATCCGTCGTATCGCTTAGAGGCCATATCCACTCAGGTCATCGGGTGGAATGGAGGAGAACCCCCATCACGTCTCATCTTCGCCATTTTATTTGCATGGGTCGGGGCCGACACTTGTCACCCTGGAAACTGCATGCGTTTACCCAACACACATCACCTTCCTCATGGTTAGGAACTTAGGATAAAACATGAAATGCTCATGCCTTTTTGGAATAATATTAAAATATTATTCCTAAGGTTGAAGCCCCCTAGACTTAACACTTAGCCCCTTTTCCCACCTTCTAGCCCCTAATCCCTTGCCTTCTCCGTGGAAGCTCAATCCCCCTTCACTCATTCATCGTGGTCGGTTTTCACCTAGAGGAGTTTACAAATTTTTATTAATTTGTTCTGCGTGATTACATATACAACAACATGCTCCTGGCCTTCAACACTTAGGCTCCCTGGCCTGACAAACACATAAGCCACTAGATTATAAAAACTTGGCTCACCAGCCTATAAAACATAATTACAATTCCTTTCAGAACATGATTTACAACAGGGCTCGGCCTTGGGGACACTACAATCCCCCTCCCCTTATTTCTGCATTGTCCTCAGTACAACTTACACTGTCTCTACAAGCCTTTCAAAATTTTCAAAAAGATGCGGGTACTCTGCCCACATAGCATCTGCATGCTCCCATGTCGCATCCTCAGGACTGTACCAAGTCCACTGGACCTTTACAAGCTCTATAGCTTGATTCCGGAGCTGTTTGCTTTTCCTGTCCAATATGCGCACAGGATGCACTTACAGGACACCTTCTGGTTCAACCTGAATCACATTCCAATCGATAACATGATTAGCATCAGGTACATATTTCTTATGCAGTGAAGCATGAAACACATTATGTACAGTCATAGATGCAGGTAATGCAAGCATGTATGCAACTGGCCCAATCCTTTCTAGGATCTCAAATGGCCCACAAAATCTTGCTGCCAATTTGGCACAACTTCCCAACTTCAGGGAACTCCTGTTAGTCCTCACTTTCAGGAAAACATGGTCACCCACTTTGAATTCTCTATGGGTTTTGTTACTGTCAGCGTAACTTTTCTGCCTATCCTGGGCAGCTTTTAGATTCCGTTTAATTTTTATCATTTGATCTTCCATCTCTTTGAGCAGTTCAGGCCCAACGACTGCTCTGTATGCTGGATTATCCCAGCTCACTAGAGTGTTGCACTTTCTTCCATAAAGTGCTTCGAATGGGCTCATCTTCAATGATGCATGATACCCATTATTGTAGGCGAATTCTACCAAATGCAGGTAGTCTTCCCACCTTGATGGTTTATCCATCACATACATTCTCAGTATGTCTTCTATTACCCTGTTAACCCTCTCTGTCTGACCATCAGAATCAGGATGATATGATGTACTAAAGTTCAGATTCGTTCTGAATCCTTTGAACAGTCATTTCTAGAAATTTGAAGTGAATTTCGAGTCCTTATCAGACACAATTGTCTTAGGAATTCCATGCAAGCGTGCAACTTCTTTTAAAAAGATATCAACAACATCAACTGCCCTGTGGGTGGTTTTCAATGGAATAAAATGGGTAGCTTTAGTAAGCTTATCCACCACCACCATGATTGAATCATGCTGCTTGCTTGTTCTAGGTAGTCCGGTGATAAAATCCATTGTTACCACGTCCCATTTCCATTCAGGAATGGGTAAAGGCTGCAGCAACCCTGCGGGGTGCGTATGCTCAGCCTCGACCTTCTGGCACTCCATACATATGGTAATGTATTCAGTGATTTCCTTCTTCAGACCCGGCCATAAGTAATGGCTTTTGACTGCTGCCATAGTTTTCTGGTATTCGGGATGTCCAGCCTAAGCCACGTTATGCATTTCTTTCAGAATTGCTAGCTTCAAATCTCGGACATTGGGTACATACACTCTGTTTTTATACAGAAGTAATCCATCAGTTCCCAAGGTGTAACTTTCCTTGGTCTGTGGTCTCTCACGCTGTTGTAGCTTTGTTACTAAACCTCTGTACTGCAAATCAACATTTGCAGCTTCCAAAATTCTATCTTTAATCTCAGTCCTGTACATGCTAATGGTTGTAGCATGTAATTCGTGCACTTTTCTGCTAAGTGCATCAGCCACCTTATTTTCTTTCCCTTTGATATGCTTGATATCAAATTCATATTCACACAGAAACTCCAACCATCTGATTTGCCTGACATTTAAAGTCGGTTGATCAAATAAATACTCCAGACCGTTATGGTCTGTTCTCAACTCGAATCTTTTTCTCATGAGGTAATGTCTCCATTTCCTCAAAGCGTGGACGATTGTTGCCAGCTCTAAATCGTGAGTGGCATAATTCCTCTCATGATCCTTCAACTTTCGAGACTCGTAACAAACTACAAATCCCTCTTGGCTGAGAACTCCTCCCAGTCCCTCCTTACACACATCGGTGCACACTACGTATGTTGATTAAGGTTGGTTGTCATTGATGTCAACCCTTGAAGAAAGACCCATAGCACAAAGGTTTGGGTAATGGACCCAATAATGCTTGATGTAAATATGACTCATTATTTTTTTGTCATGGTTGATAAGAAGTAAATATGGATGAACTCCAAAGTGGTCCCCTTATGGTGAAAGCCCTCACGGGAAGACGCTTTGTGCAGTAAGAGAACCCATGCTTAATTATGGAAT
>ML789438.1:121309-135341 GCA_009831015.1 Picea engelmannii
GCTACTTGGAGAGTATAAATAAGAGGCAAGGCTCTCTCATTTGAATCACACTTGAGCATATTGAATATCTATAGGTTTCTGAGGTATACAAATGATATCTAAGCCGAAATTCTGAGGAAAGTGAAGAAAAGAAGGCCGAAATGAAAAGAAGGATAAATTCTTTTGACGATGCTTTCTAAGGTATGTTATTTTCAGGTCATCTCACCATTTTCGCTATAACGTTTTTTCTATAATGATTCAGATCCTGAAATTTCTATACAAGTGAGAAAACATATCCAAGTATCGTTGGTTAAAAATTCATCTTGTGGGTCGTTGTATTTTGGGAGTTACACTCTGTGGAAAATAGGGTTTGTGGCCAGTCCTGAAACTAGTCAAAATCAGATGTTTCGGGTAAAAAAGTCATAACTTATTCATAAAAGATCCAAATTTAGTGAGACTAATTGTTTTAGTTAGGGTACAGTCTGTATTATTCTTTGTAACAGTTTCAGATCATTTCATCAAATATTTTGTGCGGGGAACGCTCTACAAGGTCGCTCTCTAGAATAAGCCTGAATTCAGCAAGGTATGTCATTTTTACTATAACTCCTTTTCTGAGAGGTTCCAAGTAGTGCCACTTGGAGTAATTTCATAAAACACACTGAAGAACATTGTGTATCAGTTTCAGATCTTTATACATTATAGGTTCAAAGTTATGATTACTTCAAGTTAGGGTTGTTGACTAATCCAAAACTAGGCATGTGAGACTAAGGAAAAGTTTGATGAAAATGCTAGTCTCTTGTTTTTAAAGTTAAGGAAGGATTGCAGGAATGTGATCATATACACCAGGTTTATTACAGAGCTACAAATCATATTTGGATGATGAAATTGATGAGGACTTTTGGTTGAGGTACATGTTGAGTACATGGTTGAGACAAGTAGTTGATGAGTTGACACATACATGAAGTGTATAGTTGATGATGTTGGTACATATTGATGAGTCATAGTTGATGATTAATTGACACATGATTGGTACATGGTTGGATGCACTTGTTTATGGTACAGGTTGATTACAGGTTGGTGCATGGTTGATGCAGTTGTTTATGGTACAGGTTGATTACAGGTTGAGGTACAGATTGATGCATGGTTGATGCACTTGTTTATGGTACAGGTTGATTACAAGTTGATTACAGGTTGAGGTACAGGTTGATGCATGGTTGATGCATGGTTCAAATTTATTGGTACAGGTTTCCAGCGGTATATCTCACAGTGATAGTGTGGCAGTGGTTCCATCATTCTACTTCTACTTCAGGGTGGCAGGACGGGGCAAGAACAGGTGGTTGTAGCCACCTTCCGGTTGTAGCCGGAGAACATTGGGGGTTGTATCCTCCTTCTGGTTGTAGCCAGAGATTTGGGGAGTTGGAGCTTCCCTCAAGTTGTAGCCTGAGAAAGTAGGGAGTTGGAGCCTCCTTCCAGTTGCAGCTAGAAAACAAAGGAAGTTGGTGCTTCCAATGAATGCAATTCTTCAAGACATATAAGAAAAAACATTCCGTGGTTTTCTCCCGATTTGGGTTTCCACATGAAACACCGGTGTACTGTGTATGTGTGTGATTGTTTATTTATTACTGCTCATTATTGGATAATAATTCTACATTGATATAACATTTGAAGAAAAAGGATTATAATTACGTTATTACTGATTCACCCCCCCTCTCAGTAATCCAACAACGTAATCCTTATTTGGATCTGCAATCTTCAAGATTGGAGCACTGGTTAGCAACTGCTTCAATCGCTAGAAGTTGCTCTCACATTCTTCATTCCACTAGAACTTCTTCTCCTTCCTTTGCAAGGAAGTGATCGAATGAGCTATCCTTGAGAATCCGGCTATAAACTTTCTATAGTAGCCTGCCAGACCCATAAAAGATCTAACTTCCGCCACATTCCTTGGCGCTGACCATTCTCGAATGGCCTCAACCTTTTCAAGATCCACAATGATCCCTTCCTTTGATATAATGTGCCCCAAGTAATGAATCTGCCTTTGATAAAATGAGCACTTGCTCAGTTTTGCGTACAACCGGTGTTCTCTCAACACCTGCAGCACCATTCTCAGGTGTTTCTCATGTTCTTCCTCTGTCTTGGAATACACCAAGATATCGTCCAGGAAGACTATGACAAACTTGTCCAAATAATCTATGAACACTCCATTCATTAAGCACATGAAAACAACAGGCACGTTGGACAGCTCGAATGACACCACCGTGAACTCATAATGACCGTACCTTGTTCTAAAGGCGGTCTTGCTGATGTCCTCATCATTTATTCTCATTTGGTGATACCCTGATCGAAGATCTATTTTTGAAAATATTTTCGCATCCTTCAACTGATCAAAATGATCATTGATCCTTGGCAAAGGATACTTGTTCTTGACAGTTACCTTATTCAACTGTCGAAAATCAATGCACAACCTCAACGTCCCATCTTTCTTCTTCACGACTAGGACCGGGGCACCCCATGGTGACACGCTGGGGTGAATGTATCCCTTCTTTAGTAGCTCTTCGAGTTGCAATTGCAACTCTTTCAGCTCTGGCGTACTCATTCTATAAGGAGCCTTCGAAACTAGAGCTGCTCCAGGCATCAAATTTATAGAAAAATCAATGTCCATGTTCGGAGGTAGTCCAGGTACCTCCTGAAATACGTCCTTGAACTCTTTGAGTACATCGTGGTCTTCCAGATTCGAGACTACATCTCGGGATGCTTCTTCCACCCGAGTTGCAAATAATTGATAGCCTTTTCGGTAACATTTCTTCAGCTGCATGGCTGAGATTTCCCTAACATCCATGGCTCTAGGAATTCCTTGGACTGTTACATGATTTCCCTCTTCATTCAAGCATGTAAACCTCTTGTTACGGCAGTCCAAAAGGGCATGGTGCTGGTCCAACCAATCCATCCCAATTAAGCAATCGTATGAGCCTAAAGGCAGAATGTTCAATTCAACCTTAGTGTTCATTCCTTTCATGTCTACTGAACAGGACTTAACCAATTTAGTGACCTTACTTTTGGTTCCTGTGGCCAACTTCACTAGCCAAGACTTTTCATGTTTGCTTCTTGTTAAATGCAAACTTTCCACCACTCTAGGATCTATATAACTATGGCTAGCCCCTGAATCAATTAAAATAACAAGTGGTCGGTTGTTGATCGTACCTTCCACTTCAATCATGTGCGATTGAAATTCTTCTTGTTTGTTGTCCAGGGCTGCGTAGATCCTCGGCATTATGTTTCCCATATCCTCCACTGTTTCATCTTGCTGAACAATATGGACAATTCTCGCTTTATCTTTTCTGTGGGGGCAGTCTTTGTACCTATGATTCCCTTTACAACCCCAACACTCCATAGGTGGCGGTCTTGGCATCTGCTCACTCCCTTCAACTTTCCTGGGCTCTCTAAAAGATGGTTGTCCCCAAGGATTGTTCCTGAAAAAGGGAGGCATGTTTCCCTTCTGCCTCTGTTCTTTCTTAAACCTCTTCTAGTCATCCCAAGCCTTCCAAAAGGTAGGCTTTTCTCTTTGTTGTTCGTATAATCATTTCTCCCTTCTTATGGTTTCTTCCATGGTCTTAGGATCGTCATATTGAATCTTGTCACCAATGGAAGGTGGCAGTCCACTCAGATACCTCTGAATTTTGACGGCCTCATCTTTGATGAATGGAACATACTTCAGTAGTTCCAGAAAAATTCGTTCATACTCATCAATGGTCATGCTACCCAACTTGAGTTCGAACAACTCCTTCATCTTTCTGTCATAGTATCTTTTGGTCAGGTATTTCTTCTCAAAATACCTCTTAAACTCCTTCCATGTGACCTCTTTCTCTCTGATGTGTTGCACCTGCACCAACTGATCCCACCACATGGATGCTTTTCCTTTCAGCTAGTACATTGCAATTCTTCCTTCTGCATGGGCAGAATAATTCTACAGTTGGAAGTATTTCTTCATACCCAGCAACCATGTTTCGGCATCTTCTTCCTTCTTATGTTCACCATCGAATGTAGGTGGTTTAATCTTGTTGATTTCCCCTTTCAATTCATCCCTTCCAGATTTTCAGTGTTTTCTGGTAGGGGACGGGCTTGAACTATTGTGTGTCTCCTTTCCAGAATGCTTCGGGGAGAGATGGTAATGTATGCTACAACTCCTCGATATTCTTCTGCTCTCAGGGGTTCTGACACTTCTTGATCTGCTTGTGTCACTCTCTTTTTCCAATTTCTTTTCTATTCTTTCCAGGCTCTTCAACATTTTTAAGTTGAATTCACCCTGCCGATCCCTGATTTTCATGAGATTTCGTCTATCAGCTCTGTGAGCCTAGGCATCTTTCTGCAATTTTTCAATGAGTTTCATCATGTGTCCCTCTTTATCTATCTCTTTTTTGTGCCCAATAGAGTTTGTTCCTTCGACTCCCAAGTTGACATCCTTTCGTTCTCTTTCGTCTTCTGTTTCACAGCCAATCTGCACCTCTTCCAATTCCATACTTGGCATCAGTTTTCGGCTGTCCTGACACTCGTTGAACTCTACACACACAGTGTGCAGTCAACCGAAGTTTGTTAGGCCCTTAAACCTTCAAGAAAACTTACAACATTCATAAGCTAACGTGAACAAGAAAAACGTTTTGACTTCACAAAGTTTTATGAGCTCTATCCGACACTGCAAATTTCGGGACTTCGGAACTTCAGAATCTCGGTCCACGAAGATCCAACAGTTAAATCTTCGTAAACAAAGTCACCCTTTCGCAACTCGTGATCTCACGAGTTTGTGAGTCGAAGACCCTCGACTCATTTCCTCCAAACACTGATACCCGAGATGTGATACAGGTATGGCTCCCTCCTCGCTAGCGCCTGCTAGACATGACCATAGGCTAGGGCTAAGTGCTATCACTTCTTCGCCAACTCATGACTTCGCGAGTTGGAGTGTTGAGCCTTCGTGCTCCTCCTTTGCGAATTCTGAAATCGTGAATTACTTTATTCTCTAGGCCCACAACACAACTGTTTCCCTTCACCACAGTGGCATGTGGTACATTCAGGAGGGTCCACGTCACCTTCAGTGACGTATTTTGGTCCCACCACTCTCGCCTATATTCTCGACTCACTGGCACGTGGTACACATTCATCCACCCACATCCATTCCAAGCAAAATCCAACGGTTAGGTCCCCTCTCAGATCTACGGCACAAATCTTTTCAGCGTTTCAAGGTTTTCGAGCATTGGGAGTTCATGCATCCCACATCTCGAACTTCCATCTGCTGAAATCCCAAAAAAAAATACAGTTTACTCCTCCGCTGAATCGAACAGTCAACTCCCTTCCTACAGTCTACGATGTAGATCGTTTTGGGATTTTGGGTTTCGGGTTTTTGGAGGTGTTCACCTCCCTCACTTCCCATCTCCCGACTTTGCGAAATCCGAAAGGTTTCGTGACTAACTCGAGCGGGACTCTGCCAGATCTAACGGTCGAGCCTTCCTCCCAGATCTACCACGTAGATCTCCATGTTTTTTTGGGTTTTCGGGATTTCGCGTATCGCGATTCCCACACTCCTGTGCATTTCAAAAGGGATTTTAATCCCTGCGCACATTTTCTAGATCCGACGGTCACGAGGGTTCACCTTCCCTCTCGAACAGATCCTAAGGCTCCAACACTGTTGGTGTGGAGTCCTCTCTCCTTGTGGCCATAGACCACACCGACTGTGGTTTCGCAGACCGCTATACCTCCTGAGCTTACCAGGGTCCGAAATTGGTCCTCTAGACACAATTTCTCCTCACACCCTCGGTCCAAAGACCACTCAATTGGCCCATCTAAGCTCAGTGTCAAAACCTTGGCTCTGATACCAAGTTGTAGCACCACTTTTCACTCACTACTGTGTAGGTGTTACTACGTGGAATAACAACATTCTCACTCACAATTAATCACATGCATTCAAAACAAGTTAAACACATTCAACACAGAGTAATCATACGATTTACTGCCATAATCAACAATCAATTCTATTTAACATCAATTCATATACACAGCAGAATACATGATGATTATAATACACAGACATATAGAAACATAATTACAACATCATCTGGTAATTATCTTTGAACAGTGGTAGATTCCACCAACCAAGTGCAGGCCCTCCACGAACCTCCCAGCCTTAGACCACACTGCTCATCATCTTAACAGTGGGTCACCCCCGAGCTGGGACTAAGCTCCACCCCAAGACAAGGAATCCTAGGCTAGGCTGAGGTTACAGGGAAACAACACACAACCACAAGGATGGGATTCTCTCCCAGGAACCTCTCATGCTCACTGCCCACAGACCCTCAATCCCCGCATGCCTGTTCCACCCCAGGAGTATACACCTTCCTTTCACCTGGACAGTCCTTCAGCTGCTAACCTCCCTTGCCTTGGGTTACAGCAACAGGCCAGACCGAAAGTCTCCGGTTTCTCTGGCAGCTACAAGGTTCCTTCCAGGAGTTCTCTCCTTCCTCTGTACACTCTCTCTCCTGGAGAGAGTGTTGCTCCACTGGCCAACAAGCCACATGCAATCCAACACTGCGTGGCCACAACAATCAACAGGGAAAACTGACACGGCTCTCCTACAGGCTCAACAATGGTTGAATGGTTCACGGTCACGACTTTGGGATAGAGACCCCACGCACAAGCTCGATCTCAGATAGAGGATACACACGGATTCTCTAGATGAACACAGGTTTTTCAGTTCAGAATATGTACGAGGTTTTTCTGCAGAGGTTGGATCCGTCGTATCGCTCAGAGGCCGTATCCACTCAGGCCATCGGGTGGAATGGAGGAGAACCCCCATCACGTCTCATCTTCGCCATTTTATTTGCATGGGTCCGGGTTGACACTTGTTGCCCTGGAAACTGCATGCATTTACCCAGCACGCATCACCTTCCTCATGGTTAAGAACTTAGGATAAAACATGAAATGCTCATGCCTTTTTGGAATAATATTAAAATATTATTCCCAAGGCTGAAGCCCCTTAGGCTTAACACTTAGCCCCTTTTCCCACCTTCCAGCCCCTAATCCCTTGCCTTCTCTATGGAAGCTCAGTCCCCCTTCACTCATTCATCGTGATCAGTCTGCACCTGGCGGTGTTTACCATTTTTTATTAATTTGTTCTGCGTGATTACACATACAACAACAGGCTCCTGGCCTTCAACACTTAGGCTCCCTGGCCTAACAAACACATAAGCCACCAACTTATAAAAACTTTGGATTAAAACATCTCTTTAGAAAAAAATTTGGTGAGTCCAAAGTCCACTATTTCATGTCAAAGGACCTAATTCCATCACTCAAACCACAAGCCAGAGCAACAAACATATAAGTTAAAGCTGAGCAACCAAGCGCCAAACCATTTGTAAGACTTTTTGTGCTCTTGAACTTCTATGCAGGATTTTCTATTTTTAAAATTGGCAAACCCAAAGTCCACTATTTCATATCAAATGACCTAATTCCATCACTCAAACCAGAGTATTTTTAAAATTGATAAACCCAAAGTCCACTATTTCATGTGAAATGACGTAATTCCATCACTCAAACCACAGGCCAGAGCAACAAACATTCTATGCCGAATTTTTAGAATTAGCAAACCCAAAATCCACTATTTCATTCATGTCAAATGACATGATTCCATCACTCAAACCACAAACATTAAACATTAAACATTAAACATTCTATGCCGGATTTTTAAAATTGGCGAACCCAAATTTCATGTCAAATGACATGAAATTTGACAATTAAATCGAATTTGATTGTCTTTGGATTAGTAAGCTATTTTCCAACTTATCCTTTGTGTCATCCATGTATGTGATGACATGTCATTGCTAACATGGAGTTTGTATCTTAATATTTTCTTATGAGGATTAGTTAGTTATTTTCCATCTTAAATCGAATTTGATTGTCTTTGGAATATGACCTACTGTCACCTAAGCTTATCCTTTGTGTCATCCATGTATGTGATGACATGTCATTGCTAACATGGAGTTTGGGTCTTAATATTTTCTTATGAGGATTACGTGACACCTAAGCTTATCCTTTGTGTCATCCATGTATGTGATGACATGTCATTGCACCTAAGCTTATCCTTTGTGTCATCCATGTATGTGATGACATTCATTGCACCTAAGCTTATCCTTTGTGTCATCCATGTATGTGAGAATTATATATATCAATTGCTTATTTTAAATATTAAAATATTTAAAATGCATTGATATATATGATGCATTAAAACAAAAGAACTTACAATAAAATATAATCAGAATTATGATAAACATATAAAGTTGAAGAAAGATGCTATTGATATTAGAAAACAAAAGAGATACGGTATGACCTTATGTGCATTATATCAAGTTAAAAGTTTAGATCAATTTCCTTTTTCATATGATAGATATGGAAAAGCTAGCCTATGTGAGTATGTTATTTTTCTAAATAACATATTACAATGTGTTTATTTTAACCTGCTATATATACATTATAATGATCCAGTAAACCAATAGATCTTATAGTTTATCATATGTTTTATTATCCATGGAGAGTGGGTTTTCACTTAATGATAAGAGATCATTAAGTGAAAACCCACTTTACCCGGGTTATGACATATCTGCTCCATTTAATACTATATAGATAGATTAAATGGCCTAATTTATGTTATGGCCGAGGTACCAGAACTGCGTCTACCGTGAGTCGAACACGGGTTAATGGTTGGAAGGCAATTATCCTAACCGTTGGACTACAAACGGCTATTTGTGAGGAGTTAACAAGAGGAACCTACCAGGAAACGGGTCTAACCGTTGGACTACAACTGCTCTACCTCGCTGTAGAGGAGGGCGTGGCAATTATGTCAGTGTAACTTGCAAACCACAAAATGTGAACATTTCGTTCATAATAATATTAAATACCCCTCCGATTCATTGCACTCCCTCAAGTGTTAAAATTGGAACCCCAAATCTCACCCAAACGAATGAATATTGAGAGTCGGAAACAAACATGGGCTTGTTGGTCTTTGGGTAATGTTGGGCTCAAAAGGACGGAGTGCGTGAAACATTGCAATTTATTCCCACATGCTTAACGCAAAATAGATATACCCCTTTCATATTTGGAGTTGAGAGTGTTAGCATGCACAATTGGCTTTTTTATTAATTCAAAGGTTCCTATAAAATGAAAAGCAATTTCTTCTTCTGTGTATATACTCATGGAGCAGATTATATGTTATCCAAAGCGACGGGAATCCCCAGGTCGCTTTGGATAACATATAATGGACTAGAATCTTATTTTTTTCTCTATTATCTGGAAGTTGATAGGATTTTGGAGTTTTTTTCATTCTTGTTTATTTTCTCTTTTGGCTTTATTAATCGATTATATACTCTCTTTTCTATCCGAAGACTACATTTTTTGGATTCCTTGACCCTCTCAAAGATTTTGGCTTTCTCCTTTCTTTATGGACTTTCCTAATCACAACTATTCTGCTCAAGGCATCTCATAGACTTTTATCCCCCAATCGCCGGCCTTGATGTCTACTCTAGTTGAAAGATGGAATTTTTTTTTTTTTCATTCTTGTAATGATGCTCTTATTTTCTTAGCAAATAACCCCAGGGTTCAAAATCTTCGATAATGTCGGCACTCACTAAAGGTCTTCGGTGGGGTTATTTTTTCAACTATGCCTGACTCTTTTCTCAATTAGGAAATTACGTAATTTTGGTATAGACCACAGGAAATTTTTATGCAAGTACAAATCTTCTTCAAACTTCATCAAGCACAATTGTTTCAGCCATGGTTGGATGTTCACATAAATCTTTAGTAATTTTTTCAAAGATTGGTTTTCCCAAAATTTATCAAATGCAATAAGGTTTCTTGCTCTTTTTCTTTGTTTATCCATTGTTGTTTTCTAAATATCTCTTCATTTCTTCTCGAATCGACTAAGAAATTTCTTGTGGGTCTCCATGAAAAACCATGTTCTCACCTACACAGGGGACATATATGCGTAGGTGAGAACATGGTATCATGATTAGAAAACCATTTTTGTTATATTAATGGAACCTCAATTATGTCATAACCCGGGTAAAGTGGGTTTTCACTTAATGATCTCTTATCATTAAGTGAAAACCCACTCTCCATGGATAATAAAACATATGATAAACTATGAGTTTATGTCATAGTTTATGTGTTCTAATGCAAATTTACCACGAAATGTTAGATTTGGTTGCTCCCAAACATTCTTTGGAAGTTACAAAAATCATGGTTTTCTCCATTAAAAATCATGATTTACTATTATTCTAGGAAGAATTTAAATCTTACAATAATAAGCTTGGCTATGCATAACCATATACTGATAATTAATGAGGGCTAGGACAAGGGGCTTAACATGCCCTACCCATTCAAGCAAGCATTTCCCTCAACATTGATCAATTGCAGATGTTTATGCCATGAAGAAATCATCTTCCCAAGTTGGATCTTTTGTGGACATGTACTTTGACTTAATGAAGTACTTAGTAATTTTTCTAAACCTTAGTTGTTTGGTTTGTAGATTTAATTGGGTAATTCTATTTTATGTGGTTTAGCATAACCTAAACTTATATGAACCAATAAAAGATTTAATTGGGTAATTCTATAAATACACAACTGGCGTTCATTTACTCTGTGTTCAGTATGTTGTTATTGGTGTCTTAGTTTGGTTTCAGCACTCACTGTAAATGAAAGGAAATTCCTTAAAAAGGAGGTTTCAAGTAGATTTTTATTGCCTTGATTTACGTGTACTCCATTCTTGCAGGTTGGGTGGAGCAATTGGGGTTATAGTGTTAGCATAACCGCTAGTTTCCCATTCTCAGTAAAAATAAATAAAATTACCCAATTAAATCTACACTAAGTGAAGTTATAGTGGTAGCATAACTGCTAGTTGCCCATTCTCAGTTAAAAAAAATAGAATTACCCAATTAAATCTACACTAAGTGAAGTTATAGTGGTAGCATAACTGCTAGTTGCCCATTCCCAGTGCAAAAAAATAGAATTACCCAATTAAATCTACACTCAGTGAATATTTAAGGATAGATTTGTGGCTCGAGGATTCTCTGAGTTTATAGAGTAAAAACTCTTAGATATTTATATATCTAAATATGAATATGGTTATGGGTAATTTATTAATAAGACAAAATTATTTTCATTATGAATATCCTTGAAAAACTTTTGACTCAATCCATCATCGTCACTTCCAAAGATGATTTCATCTACATACACTCCAATAATAATCATACTTCCTTGATTCAATTTTATGTAGAGGTTACTATCTGCATTTCCCCTTCTGAATCCTTGTTGTTGTAAGTACCTGTCTAATCTTGAGTACTAATCTATCAGAGCTTGCTTAAGTCCATATAGAGATTTCTTCAATCTGCAAACATAATCTTCCTTTTCTGATAGTCGAAACAAACACCGATGTTTACAATTTTTTATGTTCTACGTGATTACACATACAACAACAGGCTCCTGGCCTTCAACACTTAGGCTCCCTGGCCTAACAAACACATAAGCCACCAACTTATAAAAACTTGGCTCACCAGCCTATAAAACATAATTACAATTCCTTTCAGAACATGATTTAAAACAGGGCTCAGCCTTGGGGACACTACATGTACCCTTAGATAATTTGTATAAGAACATAGAGAAGGCATATGACCTAGAGCTCGTATTGTAATTTTGACCAATAATCCTATTTAAAATAAGAAAATAAAATAAAAAAGAAATAAAAATAGGAAAATAATTAATTTAATTTACCTATGTTAAAAATAAAGTTAATAAATAAAAATTAATAGAATTACCCCCAAATCCACATGAAAATAAAAAATTAATAATAATAATAAGAAATTAATCCCCCACCCTCATGCAATTATAAAAAATACACGTTAAATAACCTTCTTAGGGTCATGGGTAGTTGGAGTGGTGAAGATACATTATGATGGCGTACGATGGCTCCAAACTTTGATGATTGCTTGTCAGAATGGCATGTCTCGGGATGGTAATAACTTACAATACCTTAATGCTTCAAACACACTCCTCTCTGATGGTCTGTCAGACTCCGATGACAACTCAACATTGTTAGACTCCGATGATAGCTCAACACTTGATCAGGGGATCAAATTTTGCTCAAAAATTCAAAGTGCTTGGAATCGCTTCAAACCAAACGAGAGCGTAGGCCTTGTCGTTGCGAACTCAACGCAACTCATTTCGTCTCAAACGGACGTCGGGAGTGAGAGATATAGCAATCTGTTCATTAAGTCAAACAGGGAAATATTTTGGTGTTGACTGTACAGTCCGTACAGTCCGACGTGGCAGGGCCGTACAGACCGTACGATGATGTGGTAGGAGTGACGTGGCAAGTTTTTGTTGGTTGTCAGTTGTCGAATCATATGGTGACATGTCGCATTTTATTGGCTAATGGAAAGGTGCCACGTGGCCCAATCATGGGCTGCCACGTGGCACCCCTTTTATTGGTTCATAATCGTTATGTAAAATTATTGGAGTCCACGGGGTTTGACCCTTGGACCTCCCACACCGCATAGCTTTCACAAGCTCCGACCGACCAATGGGTTACACTTTGCGCCTTGTTATATATATGTGTTTAATTATATTTCAAATCGAATATTGTAACCATTGGAAGGGGGTCGGGCCGGGGCTTAGCCCCGACCCATGGTCACTTGTTTACGCATATGTCCATATCATATATACCATACACCAAACGGTTGGCGCGGGGGTTTGAACCATAGCCTGTGACAGTTGTATATACCGTGTGACCTTTGTATATGCGCGCGGGAGTTGGTTAACAGTGGTTTCCACGGTTTAATAACCGACCCGCCATGTGTCATTTTGTTGTTTGGTATTAAAACGCAGCCCTTTTTATTATAACGCGTGGTCATGTTATGACCCATATGCCTGAGGTGCTAGGCGGTTAAGGGCTGATGTGCCCTTAACCATCCTACGGTTTGCACCGTTGGCACGGTTGCGCCCGGTGCTGGGTTTTCATGCTTTAAAATGCGTGTGAGCCAGGTTCAAACGACAAGGGTGCGTTTTGTAGATTCAGAGACAACAAGCTTGAAGAGGGAGACTTCCAGGAGGCCTAACTTCTTCATTTTGCGACCGATTGAGGTGTCGAAAGAGCCCAGACAGGGGTTTTGGGACGCTCTGAAGCCATTGGAGCAGTCGGTTTGTCAGTTTGAGCATTGTAAGACATGTTTTTGAGCACTTTTGAGAAATTAATAATAGTGATCCATTGGAAGCTGGACCAGGAGATGTAGCCCATGAGAGGGGTGAACTCCTTTATCAATTGTTGTGTTTATGTGTTTATGTTCAGTGATTATGCTGCTGTCTATTTGTATTTTGCATAAGTAATCCTTTAAATATATGTGTTGCAAACTGATCCTTTTGCTTTAAACAATAACATTTACATTGCAAATAATTTCAAGTATTTTCAAGTCTTCTTCAATTTTAGATCAAGTTGGTATCAGAGCACTGGTTTTTGAAGACTTGATTGTTTGCAAGTTTTGTTTTTGATGCTCACAAGGTTGAAAATCACAAGAGGAGAAGGTCAACTTGTGGAGCCAAGTTCTCATCCAACAAGGAGGAAGCATATTCATTCACCGCAAGTTTCAGAGAGACATTCACCAAGCATGGCTCATGCAGAAAGTCATGAATGTGTTCCTGCCGAAGACGAAGATCTCAGAAAGGCTGTCATGGAGATGAGAGAGATGATGAAGATCTTGATGGAAAGGAACATATTGTCGCAGGGTGAAGGCTCCAACCCTTCCATGCATAAGGGAGGCAGTGGTGATAAACCTCCAGACGAAAATAGAGGGAATGGTGCTTCTCCACCACCCTCTCCTCCATTTTCTTCTTCTTCTTCTTCTTCTACCAGTTCGAAACATCTTCCGAATTCTCCAAAGGGGCATGGTAAAACTCCTTCGCAAATTCCTTCATTAAATCTTGATATAAAATTTGAATTGCCAATATACAATGGAGAAGTTAATGCTGA
>ML789438.1:167806-186089 GCA_009831015.1 Picea engelmannii
CCCTAATGTTAAAATGAAGTGACATAAATGGTATAAATAAACATCATTATACATTCATTTTGATACAAGTCGAATTTCAGAGGAAATAAGAAGTAAAAGAAGGTCGGATTTCAAGGGAGGATGAAGTCTTTTGGTGATGTGTTATAAGGTATGTTATTTTCAGGTCATCTTACCATTTTTACTATAAATTTTTTTATAGAACGATTCAGATGGTGAAATCGCTATGGTATTGAGAAGACATATCAAGGTACCTCTGGTAAAAATTTCAGCTCTTGATTCGCTATAATTATGGAGATACACTCTATGGAAGATAGGGTTTGTGACCAGTTATGAAGCTAGTCAATAAACAGGTGTTCTGGGTAAAATAGCCATAACTTGTCCATAAAGAATCCAAATGAAGTGGGACCACTTCCATTGGAAACAGTACAGACTTTATTTTCTTGTATGCGAGTTTCAGAATTGGATGTTAAATATTGAGTGCGGGGCATGTTGTACAAGTTGGGTCTTCTGAATAGACCATAATTGAATAAAGTCTACCATTCTTTCTATAACCTCTTTTTGGAGAGGATTCAAGGAGTGAAAATTGGAGGAGTTTTAGAGAATACATTGAGTAATATTATCTACAGGATCAGAGTACTCCAAGAAATGAAGAATTGCAGAAATTGAAGAAGTCTCAGGAAGCATTATCAGGTTCTATGTGATGATTGGTTGATGGTGATGATTTAATGTAAAGTTTTATTATCTCTCATATATTCTTGGGTGGAAGGAAGGGGCAAGGATGGAGAGTTCAAATATCTCTTGATATTGTAGGATTTTATTTTCCTCTTGGAGGTTTATCCCTCCCTTTACATTTAGAAGCTGTAGCTACCTTTGGAAGTCATTACTTCCCTTGAACAATAACTATTGATTATTTATCATATATTGTGCATGGTGTATTGGTGTAACTCTTATACTATTGTTCATTTATCATTGGATATAGTTGAATGGTTTAAGTATAAGTTGAAAAAGGTTTTAAATTGTATTTTATACTGATTCACCCCCCTCTCAATATCAACAAAAACCTACCCTCACACACAACAATGTTATAAGAAAATAACTACTTTGAGGAGAGAAGGAGAGAAGGAGAGACTTCACACCTTGTATCCTACATCTGATGTTGATCCTCACTTTCCACCTTTGATTCTACTCCTAATATCCACTGGCATCAACCTGAAAAAGAAGACCAAGTCTACCATGCAACAAGGTAGTTATGAATTCAAAGCATACATATAATGTGAAAAAATTCAAGTATATGAAGCAAACTAGCATATATCAATAGATTGAATCAATATACACATGTATGGAGGGAAAGAGATCCCTTTTATTGAAAACGGTGAAAGTGGATAGTTACAACCCGACTCTAACCATTGGCACTTCCTCGAAGCCAGCTGCCTAGGTTCCTGCATCGGTCCTTCAAGCATCAACTCCACACAATGAATCTTCCTCGGATGAATCAAAAGGGATAGGAACATACCCTACAACCACATATGGGAGAGGAAGGAATGATGTAAAACAAGTTCCAAATCAAGGGGATGCTACTCAAAGGATCAAGGAAAAAATGGAATCTTGCAAATTCGTCAGCATAATCTTGCACCTAGGTTGTCCTCCTCATCCATGACCTCAAAGGTGACTTTATAACATCCTCAAGGGGTTAAGGTGGTTTAATTTCACTGTTTATGGGACAAGGGGAGTTTGGGAGCGATCCCAACCAAAAAACCCACTCGAAAATGTGGAATATTTTATTTTTTCATATTTTTTGAGGGCATCTATGAGTTGCAAAAATCTGTGGTTTGCACATGAGTGACCTGTGGATGGAAACAAAAATGTTTTTTTTTAGATGAGTTTGATGAAGTAAGATGGAATTTAAGTTTTCAATCTAGGGAAAAGGGTTAGGCCATCTCACAAATGCAATTGATGTGTCTATTTGTGGTATAATAGATGCCCCCTAATGTGTGAGTTCAGAAGAGAAACTCATGGCTGAAATACATTATAACTCTGAGAGGAAAGGATGAATTGAAGTAGATCCAATGAAAATTCATGAATAGGTGATCCAAGAACATAAACCGCCAGCAGAGATCAAGTAAGAATATTATCTTCCCGAGTCGGTCATACCCATGCTCAAGAGTGATGTAAGCATGGATGCCAAATCAAATACACTACAGATCCATGTCATATATCAAAGTATGACTGATGTCCATGGCCACAAAAAATACATAATGGATCCATGTGATATATATAGCAATCATGGACACTGGGAATACAAAGTGGATCCATGCAAAAAGTAGATCATAGCCACGAATGTATACAGTGGAGCTATATATCAAAATCAAAATTAGAGGATATCTATAACCAATGGAGTGAACAAGATGATCCTATGCAAATACCAATGTCTGAGGGGTGGTACAATATGTTGGGTAGGAGAAAAAAATATGTGATGCTCGTACTTCACTCGAATTCTTCAAATCAGATATGACGAGGTACAAGTCTGCACCATGTGAATAGATGTGTTGGGGTCGAACATAGTGAGACAACGTTTGATTACCAGTCATTTATGTATACCGTTGACAAACCCAAGACAACCCACGATGATGATAATGGGCGTCGAGGTACCATGGTAAAATCTAACAAGTGTGAATAAATGAATTGGTGTCAAACCCCTAATAGAATCTATCGATTAAGGGACATTGATGTATTCCCACTGTCAATAGTGAGGGAACTTACCATTGATGACTGCAAGGCCCAAGGTACCAAAAATAAGTCTAGATCCTTGTCCCATATCAAGATGTGCTGAAGTCTATAGGAAGAGATTTGGTGGAAGGAGGGCATTAAGGCATCCCCCATCATCCAACAAGAGGAGCAGCAGAAGGATAAATATTTGGAAAGACTCAGACGAACAGATTGTAAGGACCACACCGAGGTATGACTACAACATGCCTTAGATGGAATAACGCATGATATAGACTCTATGAATAATAGAAAATGATAAATACTATTGACAAAGATGGGGAATCCACCAATGGAATCAAATGGAAACCAGGGTACCGCACGCATACCTATGTGTGATGATTATTGTTGACGTCGAACATAAGGGAAATTGATCAGTCAAAAACCAATGGTGATTTGTCATATACTGAGTGCAAGGTCACCTATAAATAATGGAAATAGGACAAGGGTGAAACTATAGGTCATACTCTCAGAGCAATGAGTCAGAGTTGATAAGATCAGACCCGCCAACAAGAAGTCAATGAGAACCTTCTATACCAATACGAGTGAGATACAAAGATATTGATGATGATAAAATGTAATTGATTGACACAAGAAGGCCGACGTGAAAGGTCAAAGATTTTCTACAGAATGGTTGACTTAGGATGAAACTTCCCTTGAACAAAATCACGACACATTATGTGACTTAGGAAACATGGATTATAAACTAGGATACATTTTTGATACTGGATGCATCATCAAACTCTCCATATGGTTGGAAGAATAACCGAACAGAGGATATTATGCTAAAAAATGAGAAAAAATCTCCTAAATCCATACTGAACCCAAAATGTTGAGACACTAACTCGAATATTGTGCTTTGTTCAAGGGAGACAAGACTACTACCAACAAAATAGATAGGCACCTTCCCCCCTTCTTTTTTGTTATTTGTTTTTTTTTGTCTTTTTCATATTATTAAAGCCTGAAAATAATAAAAGAATGCTATATTACAGTGGAGGAAATGAGTATCGTGAGCAAGAAAACTAGTTCCAAAGCGCAAGGCACATATCCATGCTCAATACAAGGAATCATGTGTAGGATAAGGACACTCAGGGAATGTTTCCTCTAGGGTTAAGGTGTCAAGTTGCAAAGACATAAATTGCAAGGCTAGCGATTGGTAGGAATGCATAAACAAATGGTTCAACAATAGCAAGTTGAAGCCATCATTAGGCCTAAACAAGCGAGCAGTTAATATGCAATGCAATTACAACTCAACAAAATTTTTGAATCCATGTTGGTGAATTAGTCAGAAAGAGATTGAGAGGAAATCATGAGGCTTCAATGCAAATACATGGAAAGACTACATAAGGCTTCCGAGCCTACTAAAACAACTGCAACATGGGTGTAAAAAATGCCAGTAATGTACTAAATTGGACACCCATGAAGAGGTAAGCTCTACCATTCGTAAGTGACACATTTAAGCAAATTGAGGGGTGTAGTGCCGCTAAAAATTGGGGTTGACCCTATGGTAGATATGTGGTCGGTACAGATAGATGCATTGTGAAGGTGGGAATGGAACCTACTCTATATGCTAGTAAAGAACACAATACCTAATGAAGAGTCTGAAAAAGTTATTACATACGTATCAACATGTGTTAGCGGGAGTCATGTAGGTAATGGCCAAAAAAATATTGAGAAGAATATATGCAACTTCAACGCAAAGTCATGGTAGGACTAAAAAAGATTCCCAAGCCTAATAGAAAACTTGCAGCATGGTCACCAAAATGCAAAGGGGGTCTAAGCTAGGGTGCCCATGGAAGATAGGCTCTACCACTTGAATTACAAAACTTCTAAATAACAAAGAAGGTTCAATGTCGCACCTCAGTGGGGTCAATCCTAAGTAAAAATGAAACATGAAACCGATAATGCAAAAATGCATGAAGAGGAAAATCTAACCTATATTCCAGTTTCAAGATCATTATCTTTCAGAATGGATCGACATGGAATGAAAAGGTACCAAAGAAACTTCTCCAAAGTCTTGCATATAAGACCAAAAACACTTACCCAAAAGTTAATAAGTCCAATATAGAAACCTCAGATAAAAACAAGTATTATGGGATACAAAACCTGAAAACAAGAAATCCCAAAAGTACAATATGTATAGAGGACCGCACAACCTTCTGACTTATGCATAATAGTTCTGCAGGTAGAGCCCATTTCTAGGATTAGGACGAGGTATTCTTTGGTAAACAACCTATAAAGTTTCCAATTCAAGAAGAGGTAAAAAATCCATAACCATAGCTTCAAGGATAGCCTCATCTAAAGGAAACTCAACATCAATGAAACTGGGGCTCAACATCTCACAAATACCAGGGCTCGAGGTCTTGTAAACAAAAAGATCAGACTCAAGAGGAAAAACAAAGTCCCTTAGAACAAAAGGGGAAGTGAAGGATCACATGCCACCATTGTATACAACACATGATCAATTGTCGAGACCTTTTCTCGAGAAGGCCAACATGATTGTAAAGGATCCTTCTCAGCATCAATTGAACACCGAGGATATGACACCACATAATTCACCCATGGTGGGGAAAAGTCTACTTGATCACTAGGAACACACAAAGATGAAAACGAAGTTGAATTCAAACTAGGATGGTGATTATTAGATGAAATTTGATCAATAGTGATAATGCTTTTGGTGTAAGGGAAATGCATCACACGAAAAAGCGTAGACACCACAACATTCATAGCATAAAAATAATCAAACCCAAGAATCATATTAAAGTCTAAAGGGATTGGCACCACTAATAGATCGATTAGAACAACCTTCCCACCTAAGGTGATAGATATCTGAGGAAGAATCCCCATACATTCACTAGGTTTTCTGTCGAAAACTAGCAACTCATTGGTAGATGACACAAGCTTGGGAGAACCCAATGCTTTCTAAATTGAGGAGGATAAAATACTTGCAAAGGATCCTTCATCTACAATACATTGATGAACTCCTTTCAACATAAATTCAACCAGAACCATTATATAGAAATGTGAAGAAGAACGATGGCGAGGATCTATAAGATCATTCCAATCAGAGAAAACCATCCCAAGACATGGAGGGAGCATACTCGAAGAGAGAGGAATGCCCCCTTGTTTAGAAGGTATTGAACATGAATGTTAAAGACATATTCAAAAGATGCATCACTCCTTCAAAGAAGAGTGGTATCAACTGAATATTGCGTCGGCTCGACCACTTTGGAACACTGGTCACTCTCCAAGAGAAGAGTGGGATCGATCGAAGATTGCATCGGTGTGACCACTTCCTTAACCGCTAGTTGAATAGGATGTGAGACAACATGATCAAGAGACACATCACCCCCCAAAACGACACTGGTATAAGTCGAATATGGTATCAACACAATCACTTCATCAACCAAGGATTGAAAATATTGTTGGGAAACCGAAGATGACATGGAACTAGAAGGGCCTTTAGACAAGGACCACGCTCTTCGTACCATGACAATAACAATGAAAAAATGAGTAAGGTGATCTCCTTTGCAAAGATTACAAGGGAACTATGGATTACATCCTATACATATAGGATTCTCAACCGTATTAATGCCCCCAAAATGAATTGCAATGGATGGTGGGTTTCCCCCAGCATGACTTGCAGTGGCTAGGTGATGACCTCCAACATGACTTGCAGAGGTTGGTGACATTTTTCCAGTATGACTAATAGTGACTAGACTCGTGCCCCCAACATGACTTGCAACGACTAGTTGCTTTCCCCCAACATGACTCACATAGGTTGGTGACAGGTCCCCAACATGACTAGCAGAGGTTGGTGAATTCTTTTTCTTACTCTTCCTCTTCCTCTTCCTTTTAGACTTCTAGTTACTAGTAGCTAGACTTTCACCAAAAGAGAGAGAGGAGAAGGATTATAATTCATGGATGTAGAAGATGAAGAATCGACATCCATATGATGCCCATGACATAAGGTGATTATATGAGAAGCATCAAGAGAATTTGAGACATTCAAAGTGGTCCAAAACCAAACCTATAGTCCTACATTCAACCCAGGAATGTTCAAAGTGGCCATCAAGGGGCACCAACATTTCCAAAGAATCAGAAAGCACAAGAATCCCCTTGGGTAGGGGTCCCTTGGTTGGTATCCTCAAGAACTTTGGCCATATCATTCTTATGCAAAAGTTCTTCCCTTGCGGGATTGTTCATGTCTGAAAAAGTATCGCACATTGGCTATGGTGAACTAGTGGTATAAAAACCCACACCTTCTAGGAGGCGACTCAACACTTTCAAGAGAATGACCAGGGGTCCTTCTTGACCAACGGAGTGGTTGGTCGAACACCTTGAATCAATGATCCAAAAGTCATGATACTGACACAACCTAAGGCTAACGATACAAAGAAACACTCTGTTAAAAATTCTTAAGAGAAACTTCGCAAGCAACCAACTTCTCCAAATATTCAGCCTAGGTGGATGAGGTCCTGAGTCCAAAGGATTGAAAAGGTGGAAAGGGACCTTCTAGATGAAGGCATGGGTTGATTAAGTCTTTTGAACCAACGAACGAAGGAGTGAGAAGCAATTATCCTAACCTCCACTGACCAGCCTTATTCGATGCAAGCACCCACGCTTTGTGGGGCACTCTCCAATAGTATTGAAAAGTTTGATACGAAATATTCCACAAGTACCATGACAAAGCCCTATAGTCACCTCTGAGATCCCTAGGAAAAGAAACTAAGGTTACCAACTTGTAGTCAATGTCCGGGTGTACAGTTGATAGTCGGGATCGAATGTATGGGAAAGGTAACTGATTCCAAAACTCTTCCAGAGGATTGATGCCAAATGGGTCAGTATAACTTCAGGAAAATCCTCCAATATACGATCTCTCCAATACATTGAATTAAGCTTTGGAGGGGATATCTCCTCGATTCTCGTTTATGCGACCTCATGTTTGACCCCTGTGTTAGAGGAGCTTCCCAGATATACTTATATGACAGTTGGATTTGAGACTCTCCCTAGCTCAGAATCCTATTTTTGTTTTTTAGCCTTGGAGAAATTAACTCTCCAACCTAAACCAAGGCCCTAATCCTAAACTTGTTTGTGAACCCTAGAAACAAAGTTTAGTACATTTTAAGTGTAGCATTCATTTTAGTGGTTGTTTTTTCCCAAGGGATATGGAGTGAAACTGATGTTGTTTGAGACTCTTGCAAAAAATAAACTTATAAGAACACCGGAAAAGAAAAACTTTACACTAATTCTTCAATGAAAAAGAGTTTCAAAAAAGAAAATGCTTGAGAAATCCTTCAAACCTTGAAATACAATTTTTTCTTATGCTAGTATCTTTTTATTTTTCAAATAACAATGCAAACAAATAAAGAGACCTAACTAGAAACGACCTAGATTTTTTCACTTTTTTTTTCTTTCTACCGAAGTGAGAAACACGCCTAAAGACCTAAGAGCTAGTAAGCAAATTCTTTTCTTGAAAAGTTCAGAGATACGGGAACCATAGAAGAATGACCGACGAACAAGTAGTTTTTTCTTTTCTGTTACTAAAATAAATGAAATGAAAATGAGATGTGATTCTCCTTTTTCTTTTATGAACAAAGGGAAGAAGGTTAAGAGGAAGAAAACAAACAATCAAGAATCATTGAAACACAACAATCAATATGGAAACTTAGCCCAACCACACAAACTGACCTTTCGACCCACCTAAAGAACCTTATAACTAAAAGACTAACCTAACCAAAAGCATGATCTTTAGATGATTTCAAAGTTTTCATAGACTTAACACAACAATCAAAGGAAAAATAAAACCCATCAGGCTTAGATTGTACTGAAGAACCAAACCAAATCCTCCAAACTGAGAGAAAGACTAAAAAATCAAGTTGCTACACAGATCCCCGACTATGTACACTAGGACTAACGAACATCCGTGGGTCATACAACGAAAAATCATGGATATCCACGACTCATAAAGGGACAAAGAACAGATGTACTAGTAAAACTTGAAAAATAACAAGCCAATCTAGAGGGAGGCTCCTAAAATCTTAAAAACGTTTCTAGATGGCAAATTATTTGAAAGGAAAGCCTAGAAAACAAGAAAATTTACAAAAATCAAAGACAACACAAGACACCCTGAGACCGACCCAAGCTAGGAGAAAAGGGTCCCCAGTATGGTCGCCAATTCTGTTATGGGAATTTCCCCTGGTGACCTTGGGTCATGTCACAGTAGAGCGAGACCATATGTAAAAGACATACCCTACCCTCACACAAAACAATGCTATAAGAAAATAACTACTTTGAGGAGAGAAACAGAGAAGGAGAGACTCCACCCCTTGTATCCTACATCTGATGTCGCTGCTTGCTTTCCACCTTTGATTCTGCTCTTGATCTCCACCGGTATCAACCTGCAATGTTGTCTTTAAATGAATTATTGAAATCCATGTTAGATCCTTGGCTAGCGAAGATGAAGATGAGCACCGAGATACCCTTTGTAAGGGTAACCTTGAGGGTGTTGGGGTGGTGACCTTCTTCGGCCTCCCCAATGCAAATCCTTGGAACAACATTATGCTTCTAATGATGATAAACAAGAAACTAGAGAACTTTATAACCTCCAAACAATTACCTAGCTAGAGATGTGGATTCCCTCCTTTTCATTAGATTATGCTCTAGTAAGGCATAGGTTCCTAATGGCTTCATCTTTCAAAACTATTAGTCTAAATCTTAACTTGTGGGCTCTAGGATAATCAATTATAATCTCTATTTCTATATAAGTATCTAAAGACAAAGAGTAGTGTTTTGTGATTAGGTAGTCAATTCTAATTTCTATATGTTATAAGATATAAAAAAATGATGAACAAGGGTTACTTGATCTTCCGGTGTGAGGGAAATGAATCACATGAAAAAGCGTAGACCCCAAAACATTCATAGCATAAACATAATCACACCCAAGAATCATATTAAAGTCTAAAGGGCTTGGTACCACTAACATATCGATTAGAACAAACTTCCCACCTAAGGTGATAGATAACTGAGGAAGAATCCCCATACATTCACTAGGTTTTCTGTCGAAAGCTAGCAACTCACTGGTAGATGATACAAGCTTGGGAGAACCCAACACTTGCCAAATTGATGAGGATAAAATACTTGTAGAGGATCCTTTATCTACAATACATTATGAATTCCTTTAAACATAGATTAGACTAGAACCATTATCTAGAAATGTGCAGAAGAAGGAAGGAAAGGCTCTACAAGATCATTCCAATAAAAGGAAACCAACCCAGGACTTGGAGGGAGAGTACTCGAAGAGAGAGGAATGCCCCCTTGTTTAGAAGGTACTAAACTGGAAATGTTAAAGACATAGTCAAAAGATGCATCACTCCTTGAAAGTAGAGTGGTATCAGCCAAATATTGTGTTGGCTCGACCACTTTGGAACACTAGTCACTCTCCAAGAGAAGAGTGGGATTGATTGAAGATTGCATTGGTCCGACCACTTCCTCAACCACTAGTTGAATAGGGTGTGAGACAACATGGTAAAGAGATGCATCGAGACTGGTATAATTCGTTTATGGGATCAACACGATCACTTCATCAACCAAGGATTTAAAATATTGTTGGGAAATTGAAGATGACACAGAACTAGAAGGGCCTTTAGACAAGGACCACACTCTTCATACCATGGAAATAAAAGGGCACAAATGATTAAGGTGATCTCATTTGCAAAGATTACAAGGGAAATTTGTCTTATGACCTATACATCTAGGCTTCTCAATCATATCAATTCCCCCAACATGAATTACAATGGATGGTGGGTTGCCCCTAGCATGACTTGTAGTGGCTAGGTGATGACCTCCAACATGACTTGGAGAGGTTGGTGACAGTTGTCCAATATGACTAGAAGTGACTAGAATTGTTCCCCCAGCATGACTTTCAATGACCGGTTTCTTTCCCCCAGCATGACTCAGAGGTTGTTGACAAGTCCCCAACATGACTAGCAGAGGTTGGTGAATTCTTTTTCTTACTCTTCCTCTTCCTCTTCCTTTTAGACTTTTGGTTACTAGTAGCTATACTTTCACCAGAAGAGAGAGAAGGAGAAGGAGTAGAATTCGTGGATGTAGAAGGTGAAGAATAAGCATCCATATGATGCCCATGACACAAGGTTCTTATTTGAGAAGCATCAAGAGCATTCGAGACATTCATAGTGGTCCAAAACCAAACCAATAGTCCTACATTCAACCCAGGAATGTTCAAAGTGGCCATCAAGGGGGCACCAACGTTTCCAAAGAATGGAAAAGCACAAGAATCCCCTTGGGCAGGGGTCCCTTGGTTGGTATCCTCAAGAAATTTGTCCATATTGTTCTTATGCAAAGGTTCATCCCTTGCGGGATTGTTCATGTCTGAAAAAGTCTCACACACTGACTATGGTGAACTAGTGGTATAAAAACCCACACATTCTAGGAGGAGACTCAACAATTTCAAGAGAATGACCAGGGGTCCTTCTCGACCAGCAGAGTGGTTGGTCGACCACCTTGAATCAAAGATCCAAAAGCCGTCATACTGACAGAACCTAAGGCCAACGATACAAAGAAACACTCCACTAAAAAGTCTTAAGAGAAACATCGCAAGAAAACAACTTCTCCAAAACTTCAGCCTAGGTGGATGAGGTCTCGATTCCAAAGGAATGGGAAGTGGAAACGAACCTTCCGAATGAAGGCATGGGTTGATTAAGTCATGTTAACCAACGAATGAAGGAGTGAGAAGTAGTTATCCCAACCTCCACTGACTAGCCTTACTCGTTGCAAGTACCAATGCTTCGAGAGGCACCCTCCAACAATACTGAAAAGTGTGATATGGAATATGCCCCAGCTACCACGACAAAGCCTTGCAGTCACCTCTAATATCTATGGGAAAATAAGCTAAGGTTACCAAGTCATAGTCAGTGCTCAGGGGGTATAGTCAACAATCGAGATCGAACGCATGGGAAAGGTGACCGAGTCTAAAACTCTTCCAGAGGATTGATGCCAGATGGGTTAGTATCACTTCAGAAAAAACCCCCAATATATGATCTCTCCACTATGCTTATGATCCAAATGGATGTCGGTGGCCTTCCACCTATTCCAATTGGTTCATGGAGTTTTTCAGTTTGGCATTTTTTTCCTTGTTTTCGGGTCCCTGACTTCCTGGGCCGTTTTGAGGCCATAAATAATGTTTTTAGGGCTCGCCATAGTCAAATTGTAGACAGAGTTAGAGTGTAATGACAACATGTGCAATCCTCGGATAGACCTTTACAACGGGATATCGTGTAGCTAAAACAGAGATCATATGAAAAAGTTATGACCCCAGGAAGTTGATGTACTAACTTATGCCAACAAGGCCCACATGACTTTTGACGCTTCATCTTCTAGGGTTAGTTTTTTGGATTTCTAGGGTTTGGGCATTCCCTTTTATTGTAAAAAAGGCTTGGAGAACTTCATTGTAATCATCTTCTTGCGAATGAGTGAAACTGTCACATATCTTCTTAGAGATAAGCCACCACCATTCTAGCAATCTTGTTTTGCAACGCATTTTACAGTTTCAACATATTTCCTTATTGAATAGAATCCATTTTTATTGTATATTTGTTATTCTGTGTTAAGCATAATAATAATCTATATTCATTTTGTTTTGCTCATAAAATATGGATCAGTGGTATTAGAGCGATCTTCTCCTTGTCGTTCTTAATGCATGTCCCCGACAAGGTCAGGGTACAAAGAATTGGATCTCGAGCTTGTTTCTCTTGAGGAAAAAATATCTCACACGCCCAAGAAACCCCTCATGGCGAGAGAAAAGAAAGACGACATGACATGAGATCCTTTCAAAATGTTGCTCGAGGAATCCCTCACGCAATAGAGGAACGAGATGATGGACGATATCCTGTGACCTTTCACCAATACTTTTGTAGTGGTGTATCTGGATGACATCCTCATCTACAACAAAAATTGGGTGGAACAGTTGCATCATATTCAACATGTTTTGCACACCTTGTGGCAACACAAGCTATATGCCAACTTGGAAAAATGCTCCTTCGACATGGACATGGTCCATTACCTAGGATACATCATTGATTAGCATGGTGCGCATGTGGATCCAGCCAAGATCTAGGTCATCTGTGACTAGCCAACCCTACCACACTCACTGAGCTTCAGAGCTTCTTGGGCCTTGCCAATTTCTATCGCGGGTTCGTGTTGGGATTCTCCCATATTGCATGGGCCCTCAACCAAGTAACCGGGGGTGGTGGTAAGGTAAAATTTGTGTGGATCTTGTCCCAACAATAAGTGTTTGATGATTTGAAGCAACACTTTCGCTCGACCCTAGTAATTTCATTACCAAACCTGCAACATCCCTTTGAGATCGAGACAAATGCTTAGGACTATGTTGTGGGCGTCGTTCTCACTCAGCATGACCACCCTGTGGCATATCATAGTGATACACTATAAGATAATGTCTGCAAGTACCCTACTTACGACAAAGAAATGTACTCCAATGTTCAAGCCTACCTTCAGTGGAGACATTACATTCTTGGGAAGGATACAATCATCTACACTAATCATAAGCCACTACAGTTCATGCAGACACAAGGAAAATTGCAAAATGACCACCATCAGAAGTGGTCCACATACTTGTAGCAATTCCACCTCAACATCATGTATAAAAAAGGAAGTACTAACTGAGTCATTGATTTCCTCAGCCGACCTCCAGTTGTGGCACTCACCACAGTGCTAGACTCTTGCGACCATGAGACCTATGGATGGCCCCACCTCTATGAGACAGACCCTGACTTCGCCACCACCTACCAAATGTTGGGCACAAACTCAGTTGTTGCTAATTTCCATCTTTAGGACATGTTGTTGTGCCATCTGGGCCATCTTTGGGTTCCATCAAGCGAGTGAGCGAAGCTGATTTGGGAATCCTGCTACAGTGGGGTGGCAGGACACTTCGGTGTTGAAAACATAGTGGAAATGTTGTAAAAAACATTTCTATTGGTCGAAACTTCAACAGGATGTCAAAAAGTATATCAGGTCCTGCACATACCACACTATTGTCAAACTGATCACTAAGAAATAGGGCATGTACACCCCTCTGCCTACTCGTGATCGACCATGGGAATCCATCTCAATGGACTAGATGTCGGGACTTTTGTCCACCAAGAGGGGAAATGAATGTGTTTTTGTGGTTGTTGATTTCTTTTCCAAAATGGAGATTCTCGCCGCCTGGAAGAAGAGCATCACAACAGAGGCCACTACCAAGATCTTCTTTGAATGAGTATGGGTACATTTTGGAATCCCAAAAACTATTGTCTCGGATCAGGACAATCGGTTCCTCAGCACATTCTAGTCGAGCCTCTAGTCACTATTGGACACCAAGCTCACCAAATCCACTGCCTTCCACCCCTAGATAGATGGCCAAACTCAGGCCGTCAATAGGATGATTGTGCATATCTTGCGCATGTAAAATTCCAAGCACCCTCGCACATGGGATGAGAGTCTTCCCTATATTCAACATAGCTACAACTGATCCCTACATATCTCAATCGACCACAACCCCTTTCAGGTGGGGTTGGGATTCCAAACATTGGGTCCCATGGATGTTGCACTACCCCTTGCGGCCACCCCGTCCAACTCGTCACCTACTCCAATTGAAGCTGACAAAGCTACCTGGTTCATTGAGTGGATCCATCACATCCTCCAATAGGTTCATGATATTTTACAGAAGTCCAATGCCAAGTACAAACAATGCCATGATCAACACCGGGTGCCACAAAAGGTTCGGGTGGGAGACAAAGTTTGGTTGCACTTGCAGAAATAACGCCTTATAGGTACCCATCAGAAACTTATCCCACTCTGTTATGGACCTTACACCATCACTAAGGTTGTGGGTGACAATGCTTTTAAGCTCATCATTCCCCCTTTCCTTGGCCTGCACCCAATGTTCAATGTGGCTCTCCTTCGACCATATTTCCCACCATTATTGGACACCTCAGAGATAGCAGAACAGTTGAAACCAACAGAGATCAACCTTGAATTCATGCAACATGAATCCAGTGATCAAATTGTGGACACATAGGTCAAGGGCACTCGACGACAAAGGATACAACTTTATCGAGTTGTCAAAGTAGGGCAGCTCCTGCACCAAGGCAAGTAGTTCACTCGGGGCCAAATTTAGCAGAAATTTTCTCATCTGATGGGGGAAATCAACGCAACAGAGACCATTGCTTCCTAAGGGGGGAGGATTGATCTAGATGGATGTGGGTGGCTTCCCACCTATTCCAACTAGTTCATTTTGGCATTTTTCCAGTTTGACAATTTTTTTCTAGTTTTTGAGTCCCCGACTTTCGGGGTTGTTTTGAAGCCCTAAACAATGTTTTTAGGGCTCACCACAATCAAACTATACATGGAGTTAGATTCTGAGGACAACATGTGCAGTCATCGGATATAAATTTCCAACGAGCTATAGTGTGCCTAAAACAGAGATCATATGCAAAAGTTATGACCTTGGGAAGTTGATGTACTAACTTACCCCAACAGGGCCCACATGACTTTTGGCGCTTCATCTCCTAGGGTTAGGTTTTTGGATGTCTAGGGTTTTGTATTTTCTGTTTATTGTAAAAAAGGCTTGGAGAGCCTCATTGTAATCATCTTCTTGTGAATGAGCACAACCTTCACATCTCTTCTCAAAGATAAGCCGCCACCATTCTAGCAAGCTTGTTTTCCGCTACATTTTACAGTTTCAATATATTTCCTTATTGAATAGAAGCCAGTTTTATTGTATCTCTATTATTCTCTGTTAAGCATAATAATAATCTATGTTCATTTCGTTCTGCTCATAAAATACAGATCAACTTAATTAATCTTTGGAGGGGATATCTCCTCGACTCTCCTTTACGCGACCTCATGTTTGATTCATGTGTTAGAGGAGCTTCCTGGATACACTTATACGACGGTTGGATTTGAGACTCTCCCTAGCTCAGACTCATATGTTTTTTTTTAGCCTTAGAGAAATTAACTCTCCAACCTAAACCAAGGCCCTAACCCTAAACTTGTTTGTGAACCCTAGAAACAAATTCTAGTACATTTTAAGTTTAGCGTTCATTTTAGTGGTTGTTTTTACCCAAGGAATATGGAGTGAAACTGATGTTGTTTGAGACTCTTTCAAAAATGAAACTTATAAGAACACTGGCAAAGAAAAACTTTACACTAATTCTTCAATGAAAAAGAGTTTCAAAAAAGAAAATGCTTGAAAAATCCTTCAAACATTGAAATGCAATTTTTTCTTATGCTAGTATCTTTTTCTTTTTCAAATAACAATGCAAACAAAGAAAAAGACCTAAATTGCAAAAACCTAGGTTTTTTCAATTTTTTTTCTTTCTACCAAAGCAAGCAACATGCCTAAAGACCTGAGAGCTAGTAAGCAAATTCTTTTCTTGAAAATTTCAAATATAAGGGAACCAGAGAAGAATGACCAACAAACAAGTAGTTTTGTCTTTTCTGTTACTTAAAGAAATGAAATGAAAATGAGATGCGATTCTCCTTTTTCTTTTATGAAAAAAGGGAAGAAGGTTAAGAGGAAGAAAGAAAACAAACAAAAATCACTGAGACACAACAATCAATCTGGAAACTCAGTGAAGCCACACAGATTAACCTTTCGACCGACCTAAAGAACCTTATAACCAAAAGACTAACCTAACCAAAAGCATGATCTTTAGATGATTTCAAAGTTTTCAAAGAATTAACACAACAATCAAAGAAAAAAGAAAACCCATCAGGCTCAAATTGTACTGAAGAACCAAACCAAATCCTCCAAACTAAGAGAAAGGCTAAAAAATCAAGTTGCTACAGAAATCCACAACTATGTACACTAGGACTAGCAGACATCCGCGGGTCATACAAGGGAAAATCAAAGATATCCATGACTCGTAAAGGGACAAAGTGCAAATGTACCAGTAAAACTTGAAAAAGAAAAATTCAATCCAGAAGGAGGCTCCTAAAAACTTAAAAAAAGTTTCTAGATGGAAAATGCTTTGAAAGGAAATCCTAGAAAACAAGAAAAGTTACAGAAATAAAAGACAACACAAGACACCCTGAGACCGACCCTAACTCGGAGAAAAGGTTCCCCAGTTTGGTCGCCAATTATGTTATGGGATTTTTCTCCTGTGACCTTGGGTCATGTCACAATAGAGCAAGACTATATGTAAAATACATAACCTACAGTCACACACAACAATGCTACAAAAAAATAACTACTTTGAGGAGAGAGAGAGAAGGAGAGACTCCACACCTTATATCCTACGTCTGATGTCGATCCTCTCTTTCCACCTTTGATTCTTCTCTTGATCTCCACTAGTATCAACCTGCAATGTTGTCTATAAATGAATTATTGAAAGCCATGTTGGATCCTTGGCTAGCGAAGATGAAGATGAACATCGCGATACCCTTTGTAAGGGTAACCTTGAGGGTGTTGGAGTGGTGACCTCCTTTGGCCTCCCTAATGCGAATCCTTGGAACAACATTATGCTTCTAATGATGATAACCAAGAAACTGGAGAACTTTATAACCTCCAAACAATTACCTAACTAGAGAGGTGGATTCCCTCCTTTTGATTAGATTATGCTCTAATAAGGGAGAGGTTCCTAATGGTTTCATCTTTCAAAACTATTCGTCTAAATCTTAACTTGTGGGCTCTAGGATAATCAATTATAATCTCTATTTGCTACAGAAGTAACTAAAGAGCAAGGGTATTGTTATAAGATATAAAAAAATGATAAACAACGATTACTTGAGCATCACGATTCTCATATTTCAATGCTCCATAATGATTGCTTGCATATATTAGAGTAGACCTACCATTTTGGTCTTTCTCAACAATGGCTTCAATATAAGTGCCATATTCTCAATGGAGTTGTCCTATGGATGGAGGCTCGTAGGCAGCCATAATATCGAGTGAATGAGGTGTGGAGACCTTGATTTGTTTATAAAGAGATGGGTTGTAATGTTTTATCTAGATGTGTTGTAATGTGTTTCCACCCTTATATAATATGTCTTTCCATCTCCACCTTCATATAATATGTTTTTTCTATTATTCTCCCCACCCTCACTTTCATATGGAAGAAACAGGTTTATATTTTCTATATTATTTTACCCACCCAGTATGAGAGAAACTGGTTTTCAACTTCGCACATGTGAAAGCAAGCTGATAATATAAAGCTGATAATATAGAGGTCAATCAACTTTTCATTGTATCACATGACATGTCACGAATATAAATGATTAATTATCGTGTGTACTATTCAATTTTTTATAAGGATAGTACACTCCATACATTTCTCCATTTTAATTTTGTACTAAAACTCCTTCCACAGCACTATCCCTCGATTGGGTGATAGGGAGATAAGCTCTTTAATTTATCCTGCAGACATTATGTGTAAAACCATTTTAGTTCAACTGTAAATCAACAAACATCGTACAGTGATCTCTTTCACAACACTTGTAC
>ML789438.1:198479-225121 GCA_009831015.1 Picea engelmannii
ATTATTATCCAGCAAATGAAGGGATACAACCTACAGCAAAACCCGTTGTAACTTCCTCTTCTTTCTCTCACAGTATCCTCTCTCAGAATACAATATTGACCATCAACCATAGTTGCAATACATTTCCCTCATAAAAGAGGGTTTCCTTCTAGGGCAAAAAACCCTAACATAATCTCTACCATTAGATCTGCGACCTTATAATGAACGGTCCAGATTTACAATGAAATCACAATATACTTTTATAAGGCAATTTTTGCTTCGGGGGCTTCGCCCCCGAACCCCCACTTGCCCCCAGACCTCGCAGAGGGGGTACCCCCCCTCTGCACTCCCCCGCATGGAAGAGTGTACATACTTCTGGGATGTAAATACTTCATGGGGTATAAACACAGCTGAAAGTAAAAGACCTATAAATCAGGAAGATAATTAGGCTCCACAACCAACAAAAAGAAGATGAATGAAAATATGGAAAAGAAGATCAATGAAAATCGGGAACATATGGAAAACAATATGGAAGAATTAAAAATTCCATATATGACATGTTCTTATATACCCTATATGATAGACTCCCTAAAGGACATAACAAGATGCAAGGAAATCATGAAAAGGTGGAAGAAATAAAGATTGAGTCCCGAAATCATGATTATTCATCACTTCAAGATCCACATCATTGAGGCTTCAATGTGGCACCAAGGAACTACTTCATTCTAAATATCGATATAAGGAAGTTTTATGGTAAAGATCCTATAACATGAATATTTTAGATGGAGCAATTCTTTGATCTACACTAAGTGCCAAGCTTATAAAAGGTAATTATTGCATCCTTGTATTTAGAAAATGATCAATTTGTTTGGTAGCAATGACTTTGCGAAATATAAATGGATTTGATTGTCTCATGTTTCATTTCTAAAGATGAATTCATAGCACATCATGGAGATATTAAGAGCAACACATTCTTTAGTTAATTGATAAATCTTCAGAAAAAAAAGTCCAATTACAGATCATATTCAACAATTCCAAAAGCTCAGTCTTAGGGTAAAGATCAATCCAAAGGAAAATATGTTAGAGCTATTTATGGGCACTTTTAAGGAGAACATTCAACATGAGGTGTGTCTCTACAAACCTAAATCCCTAGAGAAAGCTTACAATATGGCAAGGAAAGTGGAAAAAAATATATGGTTACTAGAAGGGTGGCCACTAACAACTATAGAGAGCACCATGTTCTCTCTCCTAACCTCACTCATAAGGTTTAAACCTTAGCAAATGGATGAAATAAGAGCAAAGGGACTATGATTCAATTGTGAGAGAAGGTACAGTAAGGGACATAAATGCAGCGAGAAGAAATTATTCTACATAGACTGTGAAGAGGAAGAAGATCAAGAACTGGAACCATCACAATATCTAGATCTAAAAGAGACTACTCCAACAATATCTTACCATGCATTAGTTAGCATCAGTAGTCCGCAAACACTCAAGATAGAAGGATATATCAAAAATAAAAAGGTAACATTGTTGATTGATTCATGTAGTACCCATAACTTCATCAATTAAAAATTAGAAAAAAATCTCAATTGTTTTGTATTTCCAACACGAAGTTTCAAGTAATTATCGCAGATTGAGGTACCATAAATTGTTTCAGTAAGTTCCATAATATTTTTTTTTAAGTAAAAAAGAGGTAGATCCTTATTATATTACTGGCAAAAATAAACATTCATCATGAGGCTACCAAACTTTGTTCTGCCAAATTAGCGGAAACCGGAACAGCTGGGGGCCTTGGATGTCCATGTCCAAAAGAGGTGGTCCGCCATATGTCTTGCCTATAGGAAACCAGGACAGGCGACGACCTATAGTCTGTACATTAACTAGATAGACAAAAAACAGAACTAGTTTGGACAGTGAAAGTTCTGAACTAACTAAAACCATAGCTATAACCAGAAGCATTTACCTGTTGGCCTTTGTGGTGGCCATGTCGACATCTTCATCTTGCAGTCCATCTCGAGCTAGAAGCATGTAAGGTCGCGCACAGGTAGGGAATCTTTGTCCTACTGGTGCGTTGGAAAAGGCGTTGTATAGCATGTCTATGCACTGGCTCATGATGGTGCCACGATGGACTTGATCCACCATCTAGCTTCTCAATTTGAACATCAATTTCAAATGCTTCGAGTGGAAGAATGGCAGTGGGACATGCCATTTCTCCTGCATGGTCAAAATGGGAGGTGGCGCAAGAATTTTGCCACCCTCCTTTGACGGGCGACCCGATTCAGTCTTCGTCGCCTCGCTTGTTGCCTCCCTGCTCTGTTTTTCCCTTGTTGGATGTTGACCCTATTCCTCGGCCTGCTTCTCGTGGTCCATATCACTCCCCATGACTCTGGAGGAGTTATGGCTTGTTGCAATTGCAGCGTCCTGAGAGGCCATGTGTAGGAGCTCTTTCGGAAACTCCTCCTCGATGTAGCAAGTGTGGAATTCCTCCATGCTACTATGTCCTTGGCTCTCCACAGTGACAGCTTTAGTGACTTCCCCCGGGAGGCTGCTTGATGGTTGCCAGTTTTCTAGCACTGTGAAGAGAGAAGGCTTCGGAGGAATTTGTAAAGGCTCCTCTGGGAGGACCTCCTCTAGAAACGTCATGGAAGGCGACCAGACAATCCTTGCTATGTGTGCAATCTAAGTTTTGGGCATGGATAACGTGTGCTCCATCCTCTGTTGTCTCTTCTGCCTTGCAGCAAAGGTATACTAAGCTAAGCCAAGTCATGGTTTTCCCCTCTCCCTCGGCATTGTGATGGAAATTCGAATGGATATGTTATAGGGGGTGACTCAGTGGCTGCACCAAAGCTCGAAGTTGCTGGCCTAGTGCAAGCCAAAGTCAAAATGGAGGGAGCCAAGGCAGATCTGGATGATAACATGGAGGAGAGACAAGACAGGTTCCATTATCGCTCCTCCAACATTTACTGCCTATGCTTTCGGACTGTTCACGCAAGGGAGAAGTATTATGGCGTGACTTTGGTGATTAAGGCTTGCTCCCATCCTTAATGGTGAGGGTACGGGAGTCGGCCTGCCTTATTTATCCTCGCTGTGTGGCATTGTTTCTCTACGTGTCACCCCATTCGGGGTTGGGAAGTCCCTTCTGGCGAAGTTTTGGCAACGATCTGAGAGTTTGGTGCGGGAAGAGGTTTGGGCTTTCCACTGGATCTGATTGATCTTGGTAGATACCCCTTTGCTCGCCAAGAAATCTACTACTTTGTTTTCTTCTCTTTTCACATGAGAGGGTATTATGGTAAGACTGGGACGAAGGAGGGATCTGAAATTCTCCAAAAGTCCTGAGAGCCTCCAGTGAGGTGAGATTTCTAGTGGGTGTTCCCCATGGCTAATTTGGTTATGAGCTGGATGATAATATGCGAATCCACTTCCGCAATGATCTTATTGAAATGATTGTTTATTGCGACCTTGAGGACTCTTAAGAGACTCCAGAGCTCAGCAAAATTGTTTGTGTTGTCACCCAGAAAGCCTGCTACTAGGTGAAGGATTTCACCATTCGAGTTCCTGAGTATTTCCCTGTAGCCTGCTGGTCTTGGATTTCCTTTTCATGCCCCATCAAAGTTTAGCTTTGTAAAACCAATTGGTGGGGGGGTCCAAGTTGTCGGGCTGCTATTTTGGTGGCTGATTATTTTCGTGGTGTGGATGTCACCCAGGCTGAGTTTCCATTTTTGAAGAATGCATCGCTCCCCTAGACTACAATTTAGGTCCTCAGGTGTCCAATGTCTACTTTTGATTATTTCTCGGNNNGGGGGGGGGGGGAAGCCTTTGAGTGGATGATCCTTTTATTTATTTCCTTCCAAATTTTCCATAAGGTGAAGCTCGGGAGGAACTTCCAGATGCAATCAAGAATTGGGTTTTAAAAGGAGAGCAAATCCCAATTCTCTATAGTGTCGTTGATACTATTTTTGTTTCAATTAGAGCGGCACATTATTTGGGATCCCAGATCCTAGATCGACTGGCTGTAGTGACAATTGTTGAAAAGTTGCTCCATCATTTCCTCTTGTTGTTGACATAGGGTACATATTGATGGGCCTATGAAACCCCTCTTTTTGAGGTTATCCCAGGTGAGGATGCGGTTTTCAACGGTGAGCCACAAGAATATGGACACTTTTGGCTAGAGTGCAGAATTCCAGATCTTGCCCCAAATACTCCCCTTGGCCTGATTTTGATAGTTTCCCTGTAAGTAGTAGGCCTCCTTGACCAAAAAAATTCCTATTGTTGAGTGGCCCCATCTGAGAATATCTGGGCTTTCCTGAATAGGGATTTTCCTATGGTTTGCACACAATTTCCAATCTTGGAGATCTGTTTCCCCTGAGAGATGTAGTTCCTGGTGGTCCGTCTTCCAATTTCGCCAGGGTAGGTTCCTATTAGACCTTCACCATAGATCCTTAACCCATCAAAATATGTCAGGTTGCAGTGTTTGTCTAAGGGGATTAAGTTCGTCCAACATGGCAAGAGGCTCTTATTGTTGCCAAGAGTCCTGCCAGAATAATGCACTTTCCCCATTCCCGATTTCCCAGAAAGCATGCTTCTGAACCAGAGGTCTATTGTGCCAGGATGTGTTCCAGATATTGGAACCTTGGTCATTGAATCTAATTAGTTGATCTGCTTGGGTGGTGGGGGCATACTTTTGTTTCCAGATTTGTGCCCAAAGTTCTGTGGAGTGCTTGAGACATCTCCACCACATTTTGGCTCCCATAACTTGATTGAGATTTCTTGGGTCGCGGATTCCCAAGCCACCTAGAGCTTTGGGTTTGCAGAGCTTCTCCCAACCCACCAAAGCCCACTTCTTGTTTGGCTGGTGTCCATGCCATAGGAAGTTGCGTTGTAATTTCTTGATGGCTCGAATGACCGATTTGGGTGTTGCTAGGGTGGTAAACAGGTAGGTTGGCAGGGCTTGCAGGACTGACTTGAGGAGCACCAATATAGCTGCAATATTAAGGGGTCTGAAGGTCCAGTTATTTAGACTGTTTCAGATAGAGAGAAGCAGACTATTCCAAGAGATGGAGCGCGTTGGATCTCCTGTGAGAGGTATGCCAAGGTAGTTGGATGGAAGGGAGCTCTTGGGTATGCCTAGAAGGAGATAAATGTGATTCTTCACAACAGTCAGCGTGTTGAAGAAGTAGAGTTTGGACTTGTCAAGGTTGAGGGCCATACCTGAAGCCTCCGTAAAGTCAGAGAGTATGGAGTTTATCTTAGTGGATTCTCGCATAGTAGGGGTGTTCAAGAGGAGGGTGTCATCAACGAACTGACTGTGTGAGGGGTCTGGCTGAATATTATGTAGGGGAAATCCTTTAAGGGAGCCTTCTAGTACTGCTTCCTTAAGGTAGCATCCCAAGCCTTCCGCCATTAAAACAAAGAGGAAGGGATAAATATGATCTCCTTGACGAATACCCCTAGTGGGGGAGAAGGGTTGTGAAGGCACTCCATTGACCAGTATGGAGAAGAAAGTTGAAGAGGTGAGATTTAGGATCCAGTTTACCCATTGTCTTTCGAAGCCAAAGGATTCTAGCATGGAACATAAGTACTTCCAACTAATTCTATCAAAATATTTTGAGAGGTCGAGTTTGATAAGCATACCTGGAATACCTGGAATTTTGGTTTTCTTCAGCGAGTGTATTACCTCATGAGTTAGGATGACATTGTCCATGATTTGTCTACCTTCCACATAGCCTGCTTGTTCTTTAGAGATGAAAAAAGGTAGGATTGGCTTGAGATGTGTGGCTATGAACTTTTTGATGATTTTGTAGATGATGTTCCAAAGAGCGATCAGTCTGTACTGCTTGGGATGAATGACTCTCTCCTCCTTCAGGATGATGGTGAGAAAAGTAGCATTGAGGGAAGAGAGGACTTGACCTAAGGTTCTAGATTCCTCCATGACCTGTCAGATATTTTTTTGGCATAGGGGTAGACCCAGGGTTCAACGCTTCAACAACGCACCAACAAAACCCTAACTACTGGACCTTTCGACAACACCTGCGAATCAGATGAAGTCTCACCTGAGGTAGAGGCAGGGGGGTTGCAGGACTCAAGTGTCTACAACCTAGATGGGACACAGATCTGTGATCACAATACTTAACAGTGCACTTAGAATCTAACATTCATTGGTCTCTTAACCCTTATGCACATTGCAGGTTAAACCCTTGTTACAGAACAACACAATATTAACCGAGATCTAATAATTTCATTCACTTATCACATAACATTATCTAAAATCTAGCATTCATTCACATTATTAATAACTAAGCTACTACATCAGATGCATTCATCAATCATCACTAAGAAATTAAAATCATAAAAACCATGAGCACATTTCACAAAGCACAATAACACAGGATATACGTGGTTCACCCTAGTGTGGGGCTACATCCACCAACTCATCTCTTCTTTATTAGGCTCTTCCAATCTTCTTACATACACCAAGCCACAAAGCTAACTCCGCATAGGATAGGAGATCTATGCGCACCTTGCCAGATCCTCCTTCCCCGAGTTAGGTCACAACACAAAGCCTTACACAGTTTGTGCACAAAACTTCTTACACAACACTCACACTTAGCTCTAAAAACCTTAACATGTATGTGCACAAAGATAACTAGCCATGCACTAAGTCGATCAATGAATAGTAACTACTTCTTACATTGCCTAACTACTTATTTATACATTACAAAAAGGGCCTAAACATGGGTAATACCCATGGGACGACATCCCATACCTGTTACATAAACCTTAAAACCCAAAAATCCTGCAAAAAGGGTGAGATCCCGCAATCTCTGCTTTGCCTGGGTGTTCCGTCTTTGACCAGCTTGTCGAAATCCCAAAAATGGTCAAACATGACCAACGTTTCCACAAAACTTGGTTGAGGGCCAACAGGCCCTCAACACTCACCTGTGACTTGTCCCGACTCACTCTAATTTGGGCAATACTACTTCTAAGGCCTCGAGCTGCCTCGAATTGCTGCTTCGCTAGAGCCTCCTGCTCGGGGAACTTCTGAATGACTTGTTCGGTGATAGGCCCTTCCAGGCGTTGTTCCACTAATGCGACCACCTGTTCCAACTGTGATCCTTGTCCCTCGATCTCTTCAAAGAGGGTGTAGGATTTGTCCTGCACTAGCTGAAGTCACTGTAGCACCTCCATCACTCTATTATGAATGGCAGTGACCTGCTCCTGAACTGTGCGCTGCTCCTGCGGTCTCTTCCTCTTTTCAACGACCGTAAGCTTCTTCAGTTGTGCTTTCACTGTTGATGCCTGTTGCTTCACCTCTTGGAGTTGTGACTCCAATCTCCTCAGCTCCGAGTCTTTTGCAAGGAACTCATAGGTCTACACACTTCTGTTACTTAATTGCTTGCATTCTGAGGCCAATGCCTTGATTCTTTCGACTGCGCTCCTGGCGGTTTCTTCCCTTTGATCTCTCACTTCCTGTAGAGTGCCCATTTGTTGGCACAGGGGCATACCGAGGGTTCAATGCTTCAACAACGCACCAACAAATCCCTAACTACCGACCCTTTAGGAAACACCTGCAAAGAAAATGAAGTCTCACCCAAGGTAGAGGCAGGGGGGGTTGCGGGACTCAAGTGTCTACAACCTGGCTGGGACACAGATCTATGATCACAATACTTAACAAATCACTTAGAAACTAACATTCATTGGTCTCTTAACCCTTATTCACATTGCAGGTTAAACCCTTGTTACAGAACAACACAGTATTAACCAAGATATAATACTTTCATTCACTTATCACATAACATTAACTCAAATCTAGCATTCATTCACATTATTAAGAACTAAGATAATACATCATATGCATTCATCAATCAACACTAAGAAATTAAAAGAATAAACACCATGAACACATTGTAAAAAGAACAATAACACAGGATATACGTGGTTCACCCTAGTGTGGAGCTATGTCTACCAACTCTTCTCTTCTTTATTAGGATCTTCCAATCTTCTTACATGCTCCAAACCACAAAGCCAAATTCGCATAGGACAGGAGATCTGTGTGCACCTCGCCAGATCCTCCTTCCCCGAGTTAGGTCACAACACAAAGACTTACACAAAACATCTTACACAACACTCGCACTTAGCTCTGCAAACCTTAACACGTTCATGCACAAATCCAACTAGCCATGCACTAAGCCGATTAATGACTAGTAAGTACTTCTTACATCCCCTAACTACTTATTTATACATTACAAAAAGGGCCTAAACATGGGTAAGACCCATGGGACAACATCCCATACCCGTTACATAAACCCTAAAACCCAAAAATCCCACAAAAAGGGCGAGATCCCACGATCTCCGCTTCGCCTGGGTGCTCCGTCTTCGACTAGCCTGTCAAAGTCCCCAAAATGGTCAAACAAGACCAACATTTTCACAAAACTTGGTCGAGGGCCAACACCTCTTCCCTGATTAGATCCCAGCAATGATGAAATAAATCCGTGGTGAAGCCGTCTGGACCAGGCGTTTTCTCTGAGGGCATTTCCTTTACTGCATGGTCCACTTCTTCTTGGGTGATGGGTCTCATTAAGGCTTCATTCTGTTCTTGAGTTACCAGTGAGGGTATGTGCCTAGTTATCCTCTAAATTGCTTCCTCCCTGTCCTCATTGGTTTCTGTAAGGATCTCCTTATAGTAGGTGTTTAGTTCTTCGACAATTTGGCTATGTTCTTTGATGGGGTTAGCTTGAGCATCCTCCAGCTGAGTGATCCTATTGATGTATCTGCGATGCACCATTTCTTTGTGGAAGAACTTGGTGTTCCTCTCACCCTCCTTAATCCATTGAACCCTGGATTTCTGATACCACAGGATTTCTTCTTGATTTTTCCATTTTTCTAATTTCGTTTGAAGATCCTCCTCTTCCTTCATTAAATTTGTGGTCCTGGTTCTTAAGATGAAGGTTCGTTGCAGAGCTTCCAATCTTCTTTCGATTTCCTGCATGCGCTGGAATATGTTCCCAAATGTTTTTACTCCAAAGCTTCAGAAGTTGCTTGAATTTTTTGAGGCGTTGCTGGAACTTATACATGTAGGTGTCGTGCTCTATTTATTCCTGAGCCCACCAAGACTTTGCTAGCCGCTAGAAGTCAGGGTGGGAGAAACAGAACTTCTCAAAACGAAAAGGTTTGAATTCTAGTGTTGCTCCAATGTCTAGGCAAAATGAGATGGGCTAGTGTTCTGAGCCGTTTTTTGGAAGAATGTTGGCCTCTATGGCCAGGGTCCTCTTCTAGCAGGGTTTCCACTACAAGGAAGAGGTCTATTCTGCATGCCACCTGCTGATGTCCCTATCTTTGGTTGGACCAGGTGAAAATGCCATTTCGAGCTTCTATATATACTAGATTTAGCTATTCAATAAGGGCTTGGAACTTACCGCTATCTTGCTCCAGCCATTTGGTGTCGTCGGTTTTCTCCTCCAAAGTCATAATCATGTTGAATTCTCCTCCCAGCACCCAGTTGGGTGTGCTCAGAAACGTTCTGATGTGAGTTATCCTTTTCAGGAAGCTTTCTTTGTCCTGTGGTCTCTAAGGCCCATAAACATTTGTGATTGCCCCTACCTTGGTCGACAGTAAGTTCCATAATATTAATCTCAATATGGGGGAGTATTTACTGGATAGTCACAAGATTTCCATCCAAATCGGTGGTGCTAATTTTGTATTAGGGGTCCAATGGTTACAATCATTGGGAACAATGGCCCTTAATTTTCAAGATCTCTTCATGAGATTTTCCTGAGAAGGAAAGGAAATTGAGCATAGAGGTATCCAAGGGAAACACTCTAAAGTGATAATCTCTAATAGAATGACAAAATTAATAAAAAAGGGACACCATGGTGTAATTGCACAATTGTGCTCACTAGATGTTCAAACATCCATATCCTCTGTTCCAGTGGATCTCCAAATAGTTATCAACAATAAATCCAAGGTATTTAGAGAGATGCCTAACGATCTTCCAACTGCTTGATATCATGACCATGCTATTCATTTGCAACCAGGAAGTGTGCCACCTAAAATTAGACCTTATAGGTATCCATATGCATAGAAGAGTGAGATTGTGTGTATGATCCAAGAAATGTTAGAGGCCAACATCATTCAACCTAGTCAAAGTTATTTCTCTTCACTAGTAGTGATGGTTATGAAAAAAGGATGGTTCATGGCATATGTGTCCATATTATAGACAACTCAACAAAATGACCATCAAATATAAGTTTTCTATTCCCATCATTGATGAATTATTAGATGAATTGCATGGAGAAAATTTCTTTACTAAGTTGGATCTTCATTCAAGATATCATCAAATCAAAATTTCTGAAAGTCATTATGTGTTTATGGTTATGTCATTTGGATTACTAATGCACCTTCAACATATCAAAGCTTGATGGATTCTATTTTCAAACCCATCCTTAGAAAACTTGTGTTTGTATTTTTTGATGACATACTAATGTACATCAAATATTCTTGGGAAGAGAATGTACAACATGTTGACATAATATTACAACTATTGGAAGAGAAACAAATTTATGCAAATCCTTCCAAGTGTTCCTTTGGGGTTCAAGAAGTGGAATACTTGGGTAATATTGTATCTCATGAAGGTTTAAAGGTGGACCTTAACAAAATTAAATCTATGAGTGAATGACCAATTCCCAAAACCTTGAAGAAACTTAGAGTATTCTTACGATTGACAAGATATTGTACTGCACATTTTTCAAGAAATATGGTCAAATAGCAACACCTCTAACAACATTATTAAAGAAAGAAGCATTTTATTGGACTCGGGAAGCAACCAAATCTTTTGAAAAACTTAAGGAGGCTATGTATACAACTCCTTTCCTGACCACACCTTACTTCACAAAAACATTTATCGTGGAGTGTGATGCCTCATGACATGGCATTGGTGCATTTTTAATGCAATAAGGACGGCTCATTGCCTTTGAAAGAATCCAACTTAAAGTAAAAAACTTACTCAAACCCCTTTATGAAAAAGAAATGTTGGTCATACTACATGCAGTTAAGAAATGATGCCCTTACCTAATAGGAAGACACTTAAAAGAAAAAAATGATCATAATAGTTTGAAGTACTTCTTAGAGAAATGATTATATTCACAAGATCAACAAAAATGGGTTACAAATATGCTAGATTATGACTTTAAAATTATCTAGAAAAAAATAAAATAAAATATTGTGACAGATGCATTTTCAAGGAAAGAAGAAGAAATAGAGGATTCATTATGTGCTATTTTCTATTCTGCAATCTGATTGGGTAGAAGAAACAAGAATAGAATGACACCTAGATCAAGAGGTGTGCAATATAATTCAAGAACAACAAGAGGAACCAAATTCATTAGATAAATTTTCTATGGTACCAAGATGATTTTCTATGGTACCAAGATTGTCTATATTTATGTAAGAATTCTCAACTCAAATAAAAGGTCCTTTTGTAATTGCACACTTCTCCTATAGGAGGACATCCAGGGTTATTGAAAACTTACCACATGATCAAGAAGGATTTTTTCTAAGAAGGTATTAAAATTGATGTTCAAACGTTTGTTTTTGAATGTGTGGTCTGTCATCATGGTAGTAGTGGATCAAATGACAAAGTATGTCTATTTTTTCTCTCTTTCTCATCCTTTTAAATCAAGTATAATAGCCGCAACATTCATGGAAACAATTCAAAAGCTATATGGATTCCCCAAGATTATTGTAAGTGACAGAGATCCATTTTTTTGTTGTGTACCAATACTATATCTGCAAATATGCTCATACAATAACAAGAAATAATACCAAAACCATTCACCATAACATTGAAGACAAGAATATAGAAAACCATTGAGGTAGGGTAACACCATACATTAATCCTTAAGGAAGGATAAAACTCCTCAAGCAGTACTTGCTTGTACACCAACAATATTCTTGACCATGTCAAATACATTGCCTACATATTCTTTTATAGCATTCTCTACCTCCTAGGAACATTCTACAGTAGGTATCTTCTAGAAAGTCCATTTATTATTTCTAACTACCCATTTATTCTATCCAACTACCATAGTGGGCCTTATTTAATACCATGGTGGACCTAGTCCACCTTACATTGAATGTCCCCATCCCCATTGGGTACCTCCCATATTACCCCCAATATTACCTCCCTAGGTATATTACATTTCACCCCCCTTAAACATGTTTCATCCCCGGAACATGAGAAGAGACCATACGATATGACCGACTGAGAATTGTGGCCAACTGGTGCCAAGTACACCCATCCATCCATCCTAATAGAATATGAATAGGATGTCCAACTACCACCTTGCCACCTTGAGCTTGCGCCACATCATGCCTATTTTTCCATGGGATTGTTGCTCGAGCCTGATGTCTTCATGCAGTGCTGGTAGTCCTCCATGCACCTCTTGATTGGTGTCCTTTTTGGTTCCCCGCTGGTGCATAAGTGTGTGGATGCTCACACCATTGTCGTGATGATTGTTGTTTCTCGATATGATGTGGATGGAAATATACAACAATTGTTGGAATTTGTTCCTTTTTCTTCAAATCTTCAACCCCTTGTGCCTTGGAGTCAATAACATCATTAGTTTCTTTACTGTTTTCTTCCTAGGGCTTTGCTTCATCCACTTTTGTAAACTTGACCTCTGAACCCCTTCGGAATCTACAATAAATTTTGTTTTGATCGTCGTGGGGCCTTCTGACTTACTAAGAGACACATCCTTCATTGTGATTTTATTTTTCTTGTACCACAACTTCAAAAAATTCTTTTGCACATTAATATTAACTGTACCAACTGATTCTATCCAAGTATATCCCAAAAAAATATCCATATCTACCATATCTATAACATGAAAATCAAAATTCAACACATATATATCCATGGTAATCTTCATGTCTTTAAAAAGTTGAACATTTTCACCCGCAACCTATGTGCTTTGAATATTCTTTGTAGGAACTTGCAATCTATTAACCAACTGAACATTGATAAAATTGTGTTGGCAACTAGGGTTAATACAAATAATGACATTTGATTTATGAAGACAACCCTGAACTTGTAGTATAGAATTTCCACATGAAAATAAACCCTTGGTGCTTTCCTTATCCTTATTCTTGGATTTAGACCACTTGTCTAACAATACTTTTTCAAATTCTTCATTGAAGAGTGTCATCATCTCACTATGGTTGAATGATCTATACCAAACAACTGCATCACCTTTTAAATTAAAAGCTACCCAATATTTCCAATTCTTAGTCCAAAATGACTTCCTATATTTTATGAATTCTTCAATACTAGGACCATTATATTTTCCATAAAAAAACAACATGTTTTCTATAACCCCCAAAATAAACTAGGGTTTAAAAATAACTTACTGCAAAAAATCGCTTTTTTCTTCTTCGGAAAAACCCTTAAAAAAATGTCGAATTTAAAATGCTTATAACTTTAGTTCCCAGACTCCATTTCGAGTGATTTTCTTGTTTAAATTGGGTATTTTTCTAAGAGGAATCAAAATATCCAATTTATTTCTGAAAATTTGGAGTAGAAAGTCTCAGATATAAGCTTGAGGTGCATCACCCCATTTTTTGGTAAAACATTTCTGCAAAAAATAACCAAAATTTCTTCCCTTCCTTGCCCAAGGAAAGAGCTCTAATACCAAATGTTGTATACCAATACTATATCTGAAAATATGCTCATATAATAACAAGAAATAACACCAAAACCATTCACCATAACACTAAACACAAGAATATAGAAAACCATTGAGGTAGGGTAACACCATACATTAATCCTTAAGGAAGGATAAAAGTCCTCAGGCAATACTTGCTTGTACATCAACAATATTATTCACCATGTAAAATGCATTTCTTACATATTCTTTTATAGCATTCTTTATCTTCTAGGAACATTCTAGAGTAGGTATCTTCTATAAAGTCCATTTATTATTTCTAACTACCCATTTATTATATCCAACCACCATAGTGGGCCTTATTTAATACCATGGTGGACCTAGTCCACCTTACATTGAATGACCCCATTCCCATTGGGTACCTCCCATATTACCTCCCTAGGTATATTACATACCTAGTCCACCTTACATTGAATGGCCTCATTCCCATTGGGTACCTCCCATATTACCTCCCTAGGTATATTACATTTTCACTGGAAAATTTTGGAATGAATTATTTTCTTGTTTGGGTACTCAATTGGTTCACATCTCATATTACCATCCTTAATCCGATGGGAAAAATGAGATTGTGAATAAATTTCTAGAAGGATATCTTCTTTGCTTTGCATATGATAAAAAAAATAATGGGTCAAGTGGTTTCCCTTGGAAGAATGGTGGTACAACACATCCTTCCATACTTAATAAAAAAGTAACCCATTTTTGGAACTTTATGGATATCACCCTCCATCCATCACATCATAAAGGGACTACAAATGTTGAAGTAGTGAAAAACCACATAGGGAACCAACAATAGGTTCTCAAACTATTGAAGGACAACTTCGTTATGGCCCAAAATAGAATGAAGCAACAAATAGATCAATATCAGAGTGAAAGGGAATTTGAAGTGGGGAATGTTGGCATGTTTACAAGCAGAGTGTGCTTGTCATTGATGGCAAGATCAGAGTGTGAATCGATGGAAAAACAGGAACAGAGATCAAAGCTCAAGAGAGATAGCGTTCTGAGATGTGCAGAAAATATCCCATACATCAAGGCTCCCAGAAGGATCATAGGTCGTGGTCTTTGACACTTAGAGATTTGAGAAAGCCAAAGATTAGGAGGAGGAGCGACAATGGTCATTGGATCACCAATCCTGAATACCTGATGTATGTTAGATCAAAGTCTAGTGACCAAAGGAAGTGCAGAGGAGAAGTATAGATCTGATCCGTTGGATCTGAGCGTCGAAAAACAACAACCGTCGGATCCAGTATAAATGTGAAGAGGATAATGAATGAGATCCATCCTCCAAATCCTCAAAATGAGAAATCGCGATGAGATATGAATCGTTGGATCCAAAGGACACGTGGCGAGAGATCAACATTTCACTAACTCGCAATCTGGAAAAGTCAAAGGTCAGTAGTCCTCCAACTTTGCGAAAAGTGAAATAATGATAATATCTGGACCATTGGATCACAGAGGGTTGTGGGTTGTTGATCTATAGCAAGTTTTGGAAAATTGGGAGTCGGGAGAAGGGAGGTGAGTAGTCCTCCAACTTCGCGAAACGTGAAGTCCCGATAAGATCTGTACCGTTGGATCACAGAGGGTTGTGGGCCATTGATCTAAAGTATTTCGGATATTGAGAGTTGGAAGAGTTAGGGTTGGCTCATGTCCAAACACCCAACATGCAAACTCGCGATTTGATCACAACCGTCGATCAAAGGGAGAGCGTGGACCATTGATCTGGCATGACGAAATCCTGAAGGTCGAAGTGTCGAAGTCCCGAAGGCTGGATTCGCAGAGGAGATCCTGATCGTAGAATCAGGGAGAGAGGTGTATGTAGATCATCAACTCCAGGAGAATGTCGTATGAAATAAACAAAGGTTTGAGGTTTGAAATTCTTGGAATGCGAAGTTCCGTCAACCATCGGATCTGGAGATCAAACAATGACTTTAGATCAGGGAGATCTATGTCAGTAGATTACATCAACAAATCTCGTCGTCAAGGAAATGTGGCAGACCACATTAGCAAAGGGTGTATGGGAAACCACATCAGCAAGTACACATGTCATCTGACTGTTAAGACTAAGGATCATGCGTGGACAAAGGAAAGAAGGCAGAGTCGTCGATTGAAGCGGACAAATGTCAACAGATCTTCCATTCCGAAAGATATCCAGTCAACATCAACAGGGTTTGAGACTTGAATCTCGTGGATCCCCAATCACAGAGTAAATCTCAATCGTTGATGGAGGAAGGAGAGATCTGGTCCACAGACTTGAGAGGACAGATCTGAACCATCCGTTCAGGAGCACTGTCAAGATCGTGAGATCAATGGTCGTGCTCTATTGTGGAAGCGCCTTTTGGATTAGGTGATTGGTCATTGTCGGTGGTCACATGAAGGAAGGGGCTTAGAATCCAAAGAAGCCATAATTGAATAGTTGTAACTGATAGAGAAGATGAAGAGTCTCGACTGCCAGAGAAGCTAAGGAATCTCATCATAACGACCACTGATGATAAACTCATAGGGAACAGAACCGCCAGAGAAGATGAAGAGTTGCCATGATGATTGGGAGATGACTCGACGTGAGAAAAGCATACAAAATAGAGAAGTGAAGTGATTCTGTTGTCGATATATGAAGGAGTGAGGAAGAGCTGCAGTGAAAAACCTCTAGGGAAGAACAATGACGTTGTAAAGAGCATGCAGAGGCATTTCGTATGAGGTATGCAGAAGGTGCACAGAAAGTATAAAAAAGAAGAACAGAGAAGAGATGAGGGCTTATGTTGAGTGTGATTCATGCGGGTAGAAGCATGTGGTGTGCAGGAGATGAAGCGTAGAAGAAACAAGGAACATAAACGCATATTCGAGAGAAGAATAGAAAGCGCAACAGACGTGAGGAGAGAGAGACACTGATGCAGGCAAAGCAGAGCAGTGTAGTAGAACAATGATGAGACTGGTAAGCCATAGATAAATGTTGTATCACTGTGATAAAGTTGTAAAAAGAAAATATTTAGATTTCAGGGTTGTAGGGAGGTTCTTCGGAGGATTGGTGTCCTCAGAGTTTCAGGTGGGTGGTTGAACACAGGGAGTTGTAGCTTCCATATTGTTGCAGCCAGAAAAAACCAGGGTGGCAGAGTGGTGCAAGGGAGAACTATTGTTCTATGTTATACAGGTTGGTTCCTGTGTACTGGAAGTTGGTTCTTTCATCCAGTTGGTGTTGGAACACTCAGGGAGTTGGTGCTTCCTTCTAGTGGGTGCTAGAGAAACCAGAGAGTTGGTGCTCTCAGCAAGTTGCTACTTGTAAAATAGAGGTTGTATCCTCAAGAGGAGTGGGAGCTCATAAGAATGATAATGTAAAGAAAATAAAGATTACTTATCATATCAAGAAGAAGAGATTTTTCCCTTTATGGGTTTCCTCAGGAAATATACGTCTCTGTATATTTCATGTGTGTGATTGATGTTTAATATTCTATTTCTTACTTCCCTTCATCATTGTGATCATCATTAGGTTTTCTGTAAAGAGTTTAAAAAGGGCATAATTGTTTAAGCACAGTAACAACTGATTCACCCCCCCCCCCTCAGTTGTCCAACAATTGGTATCAGAGCCAATTCCTTTTATTTAAAGGTAGATCAGTAAGATTAAACATGTCAATCCATGAAGGAATTTAAACCAATAAGGCCCCTCTGTTCAATGGAACAAACTTTGTCTTTTGGAAAGTTAGGATGAGAACCTACATAATGGCTCTAGGTGCAGATGTCTAAGATGTGGTAGAGACTGGTTATGTAAAGCCAGTTGTACTAGCTAATAAGGATGACAAGCTAGAATTCAGCTTCAATGCTAAGGAGAATTCTATTTTGAGTGGGATGGAAGAAGCATAATTTGTAAAAGTTATGCACTTAGAAATTGCCAAAGAAATGTGGGACAAACTCATTAGCAATTATGAAGGTAATGAGAAGGTAAAGGATTCCAAGCTTCAAACCTACATATTATAGTTTCTACAGCTAAAGATGAAAGAGGATTAAACTGTTGGGAATTACTTTCTGAGAGTTGAAGAACTAGCGAATGCCATGAAGAGTCTTGGTGAGAAGTTTGAAGATGTAGTTTTAGTCTAGAAGATTTTAAGATCTTTTCCATATAGATTCAACCCAAAGGTATCTACTATAGATGAACTTAATGATCTAAAAACGTTGCCTTTTGATCAACTTCTAGGAATTTTGATTGCATATGAAATGAGATAGGTAAAGATAAATCCACTTCTATAGAAGCATCATTTAAAGCTAATAAGAATGAGGATTATGAGCCTGATGAAATTGAAGAAAAATTTGTGAGAAGACTAAAGAAAGGATCAGGCAAGTACCAAGGCAATTTTCCCTTCAAATTTTTTAATGATGGAAAGATAGGTCACTTTGCATCTAAGTGTCCACACAAGAAGCAGGATCAAAATTCTGAAGGAGAAAAGAAGTTTAAACCCAAGAGATTTGGTAAAAAGAAAAGTTTATGTGTAAACAATGATGACTCTTTAGAAGACACGGATAGTGACTCCTCGTGTGAAGATAAGGTTAATGACTTTATGCTTATGTCCCAAGAGGATTATGATAATAAAAGCACAGGAATTAATGTTGATGATGAAGAAGTTGTGGTTGACTTGGAAGGAGAACTGATCAGTGCTCTAGAAGAAATTGCTAGACTCAGATCTAAGAAGAAAAAGAAAAAATAATTGCTGATACAGTTTGAGAAAGACAATAAAGAACCTAATGAAGACTTTGCCCTGCTAAAAGTGGAAATAGAACATGCAAAGAAAATAGAGGACATTATGAAACAACAGTTATCAAAAAAGAAGGAAAGATGTGAAGCCTTGGAACAAGAGGTAGTAAAAACCAGAAAAGAGATGGAGAGGTTTAACACATTGTATCTTCAAAACCTTCCAAGCATTAAAGCCACAATAGAACTAAACGACATTCTGAGAAAATAAAGATCTCCATTGTTGAATACTGGTGTAGGTTATGTAAATGGTTCAAGCAACAAACAACCAGAAAGTAAAGAGCCAGTAAATATGATCAAGTTCCAAGTTAGCAGACAATCAGACCATGAGAGTACTTTGTCACCTAAAGCTAATAAAGACAATATGATCCCTGATAAAAAAAAAAGAGATCTAAATATGGAGCAACAAATGCAAAGAAGAAGGTCGTCCTTCAGGTACCAAAATTTCTTTTGTGGCTATTGTTTTTACTGTTCTAATTTTGGTCAGAAGATTGTAAACTGTCAAATTAAGTTTAGAGACATGCAACTGAGGAGATCAAGAAATAGACAATCTTTACAACATAGAACTAAGAAACCAATGAATAGACAACGTAGCACCAATGAATTTGACCTATTGAACAATGAAATCGAATGTTATAACTATCATAACTTCGGCCACAAATCTGCAAACTGCCATTTGAAGAAGTACAAGGCAGATCCAAGGATAAATTCTGTAGCTAGAAATGCCAACACATGGAAAAAGAAAGACAGTGAAAAATGTGGTCTAGTACTTTCAACTCAAAAACAAAAATACCCCTGGTATATAGACAATGGATGTTCCAAGCACATGACTGGAGACAAGGATAAGTTTATGTCTATAAGTAAAAGAAAAATAGGAAATGTAACCTTTGGAAATGATGAACCCGGTAAAATCCAGGGTAAAGGGATGGTAAGTTTGAGTAATGGTGAAGGAAAAGCCCAGGATTTTCTACTTGTGGATGGGCTGAAACACAATTTTCTCAGTGTAAGTCAAATGTGTGACAGAGGATGTGAAGTGGTGTTCACTTCCAAGGATTGTATGATAAAGTCTGTAAACTCAGGACAAGTGGTGGCTAAAGGCATAAGGACATAAAACAATGTATATGTGCTGAAAGAAGATAAAGAATAGTGTCATCTAAGAAAAAAATGATGAAAGATGGTTATGGCATAGGAGACTTGGACATCTAAACTTTGACAACTTAATCAAGCTCAAAAACAGTAAAAGATCTTCCAAGAATATCAAAGCCACAAGACTCTGTGTGTAAACCCTGCCAAGTAGGAAAGCTAACCAGGACACAATTTAAATCTAAGAGCTCTACTTCAACAGAGAAACCACTGCAATTAGTTCATATGGATTTATGTGGACCATCAAGACAGGAAGGCACTAGGAAGGAAAACTACTTTATTTTGATCATTGATGATTACTCCAGACTTACTTGGGTTGCTTTTCTCAAAGAAAAAGATGAAGCATTTGAGAAATTTAAAATATTTAAGGCTTTAATTGAGAATCAAACAAACAAGAGGTTAAAGGCAGTAAGATCAGACAAAGGAGTAGAATTTATGTCAAGTGAGTTCAAGGAATTCTATGATAAACATGGGATCAAGAGAGAATACACAATCCTAGGAACTCCACAACAAAATGGAGTAGTTGAGAGGCAAAACAGAACAGTTCAACAAATGGCCAGGTCAATGATGAATGAGAAGAACATTGGTCAAACTTACTGGGTAGAAGAAATACACACATCAGTCCATATTCTTAACATGGTCCACCTCAGACCACATAGTGACAAGACCCCTTATGAACTATGGTATGGAAGACCTGCTTCAATCAAACACTTCAAAGTCTTTGGGAGCAAGTGCTACATAAAGAATAATAATGAAAACCTTGGCAAGTATGATGACATGGTTGATGAAGGCATCTTCTTAGGATATGCTACCAATAGTAAAGGATATAGATGCTTTAATAAAATATTGCAAAAATTAGTTGATTTCATTGATTTAAAGGTTGATGAAGGAGTCCCAAAAAGAGAGGTGAGAAATATTGATCCTACTACAGAGGACATAGCTGAAACGAAAGATGAACAGGTCCAAGAATCAGATGGAGAAGAGACACCCAGACAAGAAGAGTCAGGACAACAATCAACATCAAATCCTTCCTCCATAATTACTCAAAAGAATCATCCTGAAAGTCAAATAATTGGTGAGAAAGACAAAGGTGTACAAACCAGGAGAAGGATAATCAAAGACACCGAGAAATCACATATGGCCTTCATATCCATGATGGAACCCAAGAAATTCAATGAAGCCAATGAAGATGTAAATTGGTTAGAATAAATGAATGAGGAACTGGACCAGATTGAAAAGAATGACACTTGGGAACTCGTTCCTAGGCCAACAAATACAAATGTAATAGGATCCAAATGGGTCTACAAAAATAAGATGAATGAGCAAGGAAATATTGTAAGAAATAAGGCTATATTGGTCTGCAAAGGATATGCTCAAATAGAAGGACTGGACTTTGATGAAACATTTGTGCCTGTAGCAAGATTAGAATCTATTAGAATGTTTCTTGCCTATGCTTGCCATAAACAATTTAAAGTCTACCAAATGGATGTCAAGTCATCTTTTCTAAATGGATATCTAAAAGAAGAAGTCCATATGGAACAACTAGAGGCTTTCCAACTTTCAGATAACCCTGACTTTGTCTACAAGCTGAATAAATCCTTATATGGGATGAAACAAGCTCCTTGTGCCTGGTATCACAGACTGGTTACATATCTACAAGACAAAGGGTTCAAGAGAGGAACAATTGACAACAATCTATATATCAAAACAGAGGGTAATGATCTGCTCATTGTGTTGGTTTATGTAGATGACAACATCTTCGGTAGTAATAATGCTTCATTGGTAAAATGGTTTGCTTCTTCCATGTAGTCTGAATTCGAAATGTCTATGATAGGGGAAATGCCATTTTTTCTTGGCCTACAAATTACTCAGAGGTCTGAAGGAATATTTATTTCTCAAGAAAAATATCTAAGAGAAATGTTGAAAAGGTTTCAAATGGAAGATTCTAAACCTATGAGCACACCTATGGTCACTGGATGTAAGTTAAGAAAGGATGATGATTCACTTGATGTTGATCACAGTTCATATAGGTCTATGATAGGCAGCCTATTGTACATCACAACATCCCATCCAGACATAATGCATGTTGTTGGCATGGTAGTAAGGTATCAGGATGCACCTAAACAAAGTCATTTGTTAGCTGTCAAAATAATATTTAGATACTTGAAAGGAACAATGGACTATGGCCTATGGTATCCTAGAAATCAGAATTTTCAACTATCAGTCTATTCAGATGTTGATTGGGCTAACTGCGTGGATGAAAGGAAAATCACGAGTGGAGGTTAATTCTTCTTAGGAGATTCCCTTGTATCATGGTTGAGCAAGAAGCAAGGTTCCATTTCCTTATCAACTACAGAAGTTGAATACATTGCAGCTGCCACATGTTGTACCCAAGTATTGTGGATGATTTAGACACTTGCAGACTTGGAGGTAAAATACATTGCATCGATCCCAATTCATTGTGATAATACCAGTGCAATCGGTCTGTCAAAGAACCATGTATTTCACTCCAAGACCAAGCATATACCCATCAAGTATCACTTCTTGAGGGAACAGGTGAACAACATTGTTGTTTCTTTGCATTATATTCCATCCAAAGATCAGATTGTTGATATCTTCACTAAACCGCTTGCAAAACCTCAGTTCGAGTATCTACTCCAGAAGTTGGGCGTAACCCCATTATCAACCTAAGAGGGTTCATCCTGTCAGGGGGAGTATGTATTGGTTGAATATATGATACCTCCGACAAATACTGCAACAACTCAGGGGGAGCATGTTTTCTTTGACATTGATGTCAAAGGGGGAGAAAAAGTGTGGTTTGGATGCTATAGTTGGAGAATAGCGTAGCCTTTTAGGGTTTCCATCAATGCCAAAGAGGGATATTGTTGGCATGTTTACAGGTAGAGTGTGCGTGTCATTGATGGAAAGATCAGAGTGTGCATTGATGGAAAAACAGGAACATAGATCAAAGCTCAGGAGAGATCGCATTATGATATGTGCAGACGAGATCCCATACATCAAGCTTCACAGAAGGATCAAAGGTTGTGGTCTTTGACACTTAGAGATTTGAGAAATCCAAAGCTCAGGAGGAGGAGCGATAGTTCCTGTTGGATCACCAATCCCGAATACCTGATGTCCGTTAGATCAGAGTCCAGTGACCAGAGGAAGCGCAGAGGAGAAGTACAGATCTGATCCATTGGATCTGAGCATCGAGGACCAATAGTCGTCAGATCCATTATAACTGCGAAGAGGATAATGGACGAGAGCCATCCTCCAACTCCACAAAATGCGAAATCCTGATGAGATATGAACTGTTGGATCTAGAGGACACGTGGCGAGAGATCATCATTTCGTTGACTCGCGAACTGGAAAAGTCAAAAGTGAGTAGTCCTCCAACTTCGTGAAACGTGAAATCTCGATATTCTCTGGACCATTGGATCACAAAGTGTTGTGGGTCATTGATCTAGAGCAAGTTTCAAAAAATTGGGAGTCGAGAGAAGGGAGGTGAGTAGTCCTCCAACTTCACAAAATGTGAAGTCTTGATAAGATCAGGACCATTGGATCATAGAGGGTTGTGGGTCGTTGATCTAGAGTATTTTGGATATCAGGAGTTGGAAGAGTCAGGGTTGGCTCATGTCCAAACACCCGACACGCGAACTCGTGATTTGAACACAACCGTCGATCAAAGGGAGAGCGTGGACCATTGATCTAGCACAACAAAGTCCGAAGGCTGAAGTGTCGAAGTCCCGAATGTCGAATTCGCGGAGGAGATATTGACCATAGAATCAAGGAGACAGGTCTATGCAGATCATCAACTCTGGGAGATTGTCGTACAAAAGAAACCAAGGTTTGAGGTTTGAAATTCTTGGAATAAGAAGTTTTGTCAACCGTCGGATCTGGAGATCAGACAATGACCATTAGATCAGGGAGATCTACGTCAGCAAATCTCATCCTCAAGGAAATGTGGTAGACCCCATCAACAAAGGGCATATGGGAAACCGTGTCAGCAAGTGCACATGTCATCTGACCGTTGAGACTAAGGATTGCGCGTGGAAAAAGGAAAGAAGGAAGAGCCGACGATTGAAGAGGACAGATGTTAGCAGATCTTCCATTCTGAAAGATATCCAGTACACATCAACAGGGTTTGAGACTTGAATATCACGGAGCCTGGATCACATAGTAAATCTTAGTCGTTGATGGAGGAAGGAGAGATATGGTCCATAGACTTGAGAGGATATATCTTAACTGTCCATTCAGGAGCACCATCAAGATCATGAGATCAACAATCGTGCTCCATTGCGGGGCCAGAACATGCTTAGGCCACAATCGAAACCATGGTTTTGGAGAAAGGACGCGTGGAGGCTTGTGGCGAATTGCGGGGCAAAAATAAATTTGGTCTAAACCACCTTTAGATGCACCCGCAATCACATGGTCACATGAAGCTCATAACCCAAGGTCATATCATGAAAAGGAGCCAACGCTCACTAGGCAGAAATCGTGAAGCGACTTTTTGATTAGGCGATTAGTCACCGTCGGTGGTCACATGAAGGAAGGGGCTTAGAAGCCAAAAAATCCATAATTGACTAGTTGTAATTGACAGAGAAGACAAAGAGTCTTGAATACCATAGAAGCTAAGGAATCTTAGCATAATGACCACTGATGATGAACTCGTAGAGAACAAAACTACCAGAGAAGATGAAGAGTTTCCATGATGATCAGGCGATGGCTTGACGTGAGAAAAGCATGCAGAATAGAGAAGTGAAGTGATTTTGTTGTTGAGCTATGTAGGAGTGAGGAAGAGCTGCAGTGAACAACCTATATGGAAGAACAGTGACAATGTAAAGAGCATACAGAGGCATTGCGCATGAGGTATGTAGAAGGTGCACAGAGAGTATAAAAATGCAGAAAAGAGAAGACACGAGGGTTGTTGTTGAGTGTGATTCATGTGGGTAGAAGCATGTGGTGTGCAAGAGCTGAAGAACAGAAGAAGCAAGGAACATAAACGCATATATGAGAGAAGAACATAAAGCACAACAGATGCGAGGAGAGAGAGACATTGATGCAGGCAAAGAAGAGCAGTGTAGCAGAACAATGATGAGACTGGTAAGCCATAGATAAATGTTGTATCACTGTGATAAAGTTGTAAAAAGAAAATATTTAGATTTCAGGGTGGTAGGGAGGTGCTTGGGAGGATTGGTGTCCTTAGAGTTTCAAGTGGGTTCTTAAACACAGGGAGTTGCAGCTTCCATCTGGTTGCAACCAGAAAAAACCAGGGTGGCAGGGTGGTGCAAGGGAGAACTATTGTTCTCTGTTATACAGTTTGGTGCATGTGTGACTGGAATTTGGTGCTTCCATCCAGTTGGTGTTGGAACACTCAGGGATTTGGTGCTTCCTTCTAGTGGGTGCTAAAGAAACTAGAGAGTTGGTTCTCTCAGCAAGTTGTTGCTTGTAAAACAGAGGTTGTAGCCTCAAGAGGAGTGGGAGCTCATAAGAATGATAATGTAAAGAAAATAAAGATTACTTATCATATCAAGAAGAAGTGGTTTTCCCTTTATGGGTTTCCTCAGGAAACATCTTTCTCTGTATATTTCATGTGTGTGATTGATGTTTAATATTCTATTGTTTACTTCCCTGCATCATTGTGATCATCATTAAGTGTTCTGTAAAGATTTTAAAATGGGCATAATTGTTTAAGCACAATAACAACTGATTCACCCCCCCCCCCTCTCAATTGTCCAACAAGGAATTGGGTATTTTTTTTATCTTACAACCATATAAACAAATGTCCCTCAAGAAACAAAATAAGGACAATAAATTAGCACACAAATATTATGTCCATTATACGGTGTTGCAAATGATTGGAAGTATGGATTACAAATTAGAGTTTCCTCCATCTTCATGTTTAGATCCAATATTCCATGTTTCTTACTTAAAGAAGGTAATCAATGACAAGATCTCAATCCATACTATTTTACCATAGATTAATGAAGAAGGAAAAATTATACTAGAACCAGAAACAATCCTTGAAACAAGGATTAAGAAACTGTGAAATTGATCAATTATTGAGTACCTTGTCAAATGGAAGAGCCTACCGGTGGAAGATGAAACATGGGAACATGATTTATTCATGCAAAAACACCTCCGATTAGTCAAGTGTTGAGGAAAACACTTGCTTGAAGGGGAGGGGCATGTTAAGGCCTATAAAATTCCCCATGTTAAGTATAAAACCCCTTATTAAGCCCTAGATATTGAATTATTACATTTCTAGTGTTATATTAGTAGGTTGGCTAGAACCCTTCATTGTACTCTTTCATTATAATTGTACCCTTTGTCTCCTATATATACCAATGCGACCTAGTCTTAGGATCATCTTATCTCATATTGTACATTTAATATATTGTAAAAGGAGGTTTCCCCTTCAAAGTGGGTTGTTTTCTTAATTAAATTTGTATTATTTTCAAGGCATTGGTTCACAACATTTTATTTTTAAACACTTGCATTTAGATAGTTAAATTGCAATTTTGAATCTAAATGAGTTTGGCAATGGAATTTGACACTTATTGATTTTTTTTACTACTATTTTAATTTTGAATATGCTTTTAGTACTAATGGAAAGATCCAATAAATATTGTATAGTACACTTTGCAATTTTTATTTTTTATTTTTTATGATAGTAATGAAGATACAACTTCTAGATTGAAATCTATTAGTTTTATATACATAGTATTATGTAATCTCCAAAAGTATTATTAATTTCAATGCTATTAACCATTGATTTATATGAGTTCATTGCAATATGAAAGTGTGTTGTGCCCAATGAAAAATTGCAAAGAAACAAGTTGGATTTTCTTTTCTTTTCTTGAATGTTAGTAAAACAATAAATTTAAACCAAGAACGTGCTATCCTCCTAATGTCTATGTTTGGAAATATGAAAATAGTTAATAATAAGTTGAGGTGGATAGGTATAGTGGATTGATGGATGGAATTTAAAGATGTGTGTTTTTTTTCATCTTATAGTGATACATGACCTATTCATCTATGATCATAACTTTTAAAGTTCAATTACTCTAATC
>ML789438.1:234705-247875 GCA_009831015.1 Picea engelmannii
GTATTAAATTCATTTAAATGATCTGCAACAGACCCACCTTCTGACATCTTCATATTAAATAATCTCTTCATTAGAAATACCGTATTCGACACCGAGGGTTTTTCATACAATTTGGCCAACGCATCCATCAAACCCTTCGTTGTATTTTCTTTCGAAATATTGAAAGCCACCGATGCTGCCAGGCTCATTCGTATCGTTCCTAGAGCCTTTCTGTCAAGAATCTCCCATTCTTCGTCCTTCATGGCTGTCGGCTTCTTTGCTACACCACTCAATGGTAGGAATATATCCTTCTAATATAAATAGTCTTCCATCTACATCTTCCATAACTGGTAGTTTTGGCTGTTAAATTTCTCGACCCTAAACTTTCCATCTTCCGACATTTCTCCCACTCGAACCAGGAACCCTCTTTTCCTGCAAGTTACCTTAAGCTCAGATACCATTTGTTAGAAAAATAGGACCGCGAAGCAATAAAATAAAACAAATGCAGAAACAAAAACATAGAAGACACACAATACAAGAGAGACACTGATTTACGTGGTTCACCCAGTGTGGGCTACGTCCACAAGAGAAATTGCCAGGTCCTTCCTTTGTTATTATCCAGTAAATGAAGGGATACAACCTACAACAAAACCCGTTGTAATTTCCTCTTCTTTCTCTCATAGTCTCCTCTCTCATAATACAATATTCACCATCATCCATAGTCTCAATACATTTCCCTCATAAAAGAGGGTTGCCTTTTAGGGAAAAAAACCCTAACATAATCTCTACCGTTGGATCTGCGACCTTATAATGAACGGTCCAGATTTACAATGAAATTACAATATACTTTTACAAGGCAATTTTTTCTTCGGGGGCTTTGCCCCTGAACCCCCACTGGGGGCATGCTTGTCCCCAAACCCCCTAGCCGGGGGGATAGCCCCCCTGGACCCCGCAGAGGGGGTACCCCCCTCTGCACTCCCCTGCCTGGAAGAGTGTACATACTTCTGGGGTGTAAATACTTCATGGGGTATAAACACGGCTGGAAGAAAGGACCTCTGAATCAGGAAGATAATCAGGCTCCACAACCAACAGAGAGGAAGAATCTCAACCAACCCGAGATGTTGTATTCTATCTATGACGAGGATATGCTTTCAATCATGTATGCTTTGACCAAATTCAGGAAGTACTTGGTGGACAACAAATTTGTGGTCAAGACAGACCATAATAGTTTGAAGTATTTCCTTGAGTAGAAGGATCTCAATGATTGTCAGCAGAAGTGGGTGACAAAGGTCCAAGCCTTTGATTTTTACATAGAGTATGTCAAGGGGAAGAAAAACATTGTGGCAAATGCACTATCTAGGAGACCAACAACTTGTTCCTTGATGGAGATTTCAACATATTGGAAATCCAATTTGTTAGTGGAATATTCCAAGGATAAATTAACTTGTGATTTATTGTACGAGAAGGTACATGACGATAGGTATAGATTCATAGACGAATTCATCTTCTATAAATACCGAGTCTACCTAGTGCCAGGATCGAGTCTCAAAAATAAGATTTTGGCAGCAGTACACCACTCTCTATTAGCAGGCCATCAGGGGTTCTTCAAAACTTACAATTAGGTAAGGGAAAGATTCTCTTGGAAGGGTCTCAAGTAGGATGTAATGAGACATATCAGTGAGTGTGTGACTTTTCAGCAGAACAAGTCAGCGAAAAAACTTCCAACAAGGTTACTTCAAGCACTTCCCATTCTAGAGCATAAATGGGAAAGTATATCGATGGACTTCATTACAGGCCTACCCAAGGCTCAGGGTAAGGACTGTATTTATGTAGTGGTCGATAGATTCACCAAGTTTGCGCATTTATTCATGATTCCTACAACCTACAAAGAAGTGAAGGTGGTCGAGCTATTCTTCAGAGATATTTTTAGACTTCACAGGTTGCCACCGTTAAAGTTTAAGCTATTATTAGATTACCATTCTATTTACTAGATAACAATAACATAGACAGGATCACTGAGAAAAACACAATCACAAGAGTACACAAGCATTTATCCTGGGAAACCCTCAAGGGGAATAAAACCCAACAAAACTTCCTTAATATAGATAGCCAATACAATGCCAAGATAATGAACCAAACAACACATAAATTCATCTTCCAAAGATGCGCCTCTCTCTCTCTTCCTTCTTCCGGCATCTGGTAACTGCAGCTTCCTTCAATACTTGCGCACTAGATGAGTGAGCTGAGTGTGTGTCCAAATGAGGCACTGGCCTCTCTTATTTATACAATCTGGTAGGTGTTGAACAAGTGTCTTTTCACTGGTAAGGCCAACTTCTCATTCTGGGTGGTTATAACCACTTTAATATATTCTGGCTGGGCCGACTTCTCATTCTGGGTGGTTATAACCACTTTAATATATTTTGGGGCCGTCTTTTCATTTAGCCTATTACAATTAGGGTTTGACCAATCCGCAAAAGGGGATTTGGTCAATTACAATTCCCGACATTATCAATCCACAAAAGGGGTTTGATCTAATCAATAATAAATATATTTTATCTTTATCCACAAAAGGGGATACGAATATTCTTTACATTTACACAATATTTTAACACTCCCTCTTAACAAGAAGGATATTCTTTATATTTTGACAGGTCACCGGATGTCAACATCAACTATGCAACAACATCCACTAGATAACATCATCAACTAGGCAACATCATCAACTGGGTAACATCATCAACTGGATAACAAGAGGCATCAATATAATCCACTTGGTCATCTGGCATCATGATCACTAACTGGCATATCTATAATCATCGAAAGTTTTTTTCTCTTTATCTTCATGCAGAAGATACTCTTTCTTTCTTTTGTCTTCACGCAGAAGATACTTCTTTCTTATCTTCACACAAAAGATATCTTATCTTCACACAGAAGATGTCTTATCTTCACACAGAAGATATTCTATGAGTTTTGCCTTTCCTTTTATGTTCTCCCTTATCTTGTAGTCATATATATCAGCCATCCACTAGGGAGGACTACTACCATAGCTTCACTCCTAGTCATCCCACATGAACTAGAGAAGCTAAGATGCTAGCCTGGGCAAGACTAGACTCCCTTTCCATGATCCACGCAGGATCACGACACAAACCTCAAGAACCAACTAACCATTCCACATGGTCAAGGTTTGTGTTCCAAGCTACTTCATCCTTGGCTAGAGGAGAGTATCTACCCGCTGCCCCTTGGATAAACATCCACATTTCTCTCTACGAGGGTGGTCACACCCCTCTCTAAGAGGGTATTCTAGCATGTCCCTAGAGTATCCAAAACTCAACACTTGGACAGAGGCCAACCTTGGCAAATTTCTCATTCCCCTTCTCTACGAAGGTCTCTTCTATTTTCCTTCTCTATGAAGGTCTAGCTATGGGATTTCTCTTTCCTTCTCTAGGAAGGTATTTTCTCTTTCTCCTTCTCTATGAAGGTCTAGCTATGGGATCTGAAAAGATATCTTGTGGTCCAAAACCTTTCCATGGTATAATACCATGCTTCCCATCTGATGGGAACCATCCATATACTGGATAAATTTCATCTTGATCAAAATATTTGGGCACCATCCATCTGCTTTTCTAACTGCATCAAATCACGATCCTTCATTTAGAACTCGGAGACATGGCTCCCTCTTGCACTAAGCTAATAGATTCTAATCATCATCATTGAAGTTTTCTTCTTTAATAGCCTAGGTGCCTTCTTGAGTTTGAATATTTATTTCTTTTTGTCTTCATACTGGATCAACCTGCTCCCTCTGCATCTATAAGAATGGTACTGGAGAAACCTGTAGTTACCTGCATCTCATCCACTATATTTGAGTATCCATCTTTTTCTTCATCTTGAATATTTTTGTTTTGCATCTTTAGGAGCCTCTTGCTCCTATATAAATATCGGATATTGTCTGGTCTTCACTGACTGTCACCATATCATACGCCCTTCTCATGTTGTCTAACTTCTGCAAGTCACGACATAAGTTCTTTGTTCCAAGACTTGTAAACTTACTTACAATATGCTTTCTTTGTCACTATCATGAGTGATCATACATGAAATAAATATTTTATCTCTTTCTTCATCCTCTTCTTTGATACTTCCTTCATAATTTTGCATAGACACTGAAATGAAACGAGGTTAATTAATATTCTCACAAAAAACTAACTTGTGATGAGAAGGTATTAAAGTAAACAAGATACTAAAAATAAACATGAATACTTATCTTTTGTGTGTGTGTGGGGAGGCTCTATGGACTCCACCATTTTCTATCTTTCTTCAGATCAACTATCTTCAATTTGAAGTACATAATCCTTAACTTATGTTAAAGCTTTTTTTGAGGGAGGAGATTCCTCTTCTTCTGCCACATGTGCTTGATACTTTCTTTTTCCTTTTCCTTGAGGAAAATCATAGGAAAAGTGTCCCAACTTTTGACAGTTGTAGCATCTGATCTTTGAAACATCTTTCTTACGGAGTTATCTTCTTTATTATTCTTCCTGAAGGAATTTATTTTGTTCTTTTGAGCTGTAAGAGCTTCCTCTTCATCGACAATTAATCTCTTCTATTGGTCTGCAAGTCTAGATTCTTCGTGTGTGCAATTTTCCCATAACTTATCAAACTTGGGCAACTTGCTTCTTGCACACACTCCTTGTACAAAAGGAATCCAAAATGTTGGAAACCCATTTAGGGTTGTGGTTACAATTTCTTTGTCACTAATGACATCTCCAATAGCTGCAAGTTGATCTCTGATCTGAGAAACTCTCATAAGATAGGATGTGACGGATTCTGAGTTGCCCATCTTCATATTACGAAGCTGATTTCTTAAGGTAAGATTCCGGCTAATGTCTTTTCTTTCATATAATCTGTTGAGTGCTTCATACATTTGCCGTGCTATCTGTAGTTCGGATATATGAGGGATCAAGTGATCTTTTACTGAATCTGACACGATTCTCTTTGCTTTCTTTTCATTCTTCTTATGCTTGGTATTTTTCTCTTCTTCCTCTGGTTCTGGTACACCCACTATAACATGTTATAGGAGATCATTCTTGTCTAGAATCATATGCAACCTATGCTTCCAAGATCTGAAGTTTCTAGATCTGTCCAACCTTTATTCTACCCTCATGCTGGTAGCCATTATTTCTTGTAGAAGAAACCCTAGCCCTCCGGGCTATAAAATAATAAATAAATCAAATTACTTGGATCTGAAAACTGAACTCACCAAAATATGCATTGGACTGAGGCGAGTAGCCTAGTGTGTTTAGATTTCAGAAAATCCAACTTTCACCCCTCCAAACTTGATCTGCGGATTTCTGGACTGGTGCTTCTGGTTTTTTGGTACTTCTGGTACACTGGTATACTGGGACTTCTGGTTTTATGGTACTTTGTGAAAACTAGGGTTTCACTTTTTGGGAGATCTAGCCACTGAAAAAGTGCGCTGAGGGTGCCAAAATGTTCCTTGAGGTAGGGCACACCTTTCTAGATGGATTTGAGGCTGAAAACATTCTTTAATAAAAAAACCGTAATTTTCATGTACGACAATAGTGACGTTTTTCTTTTTCCTGTGAAAGATGCTCTCTTCAGCTTAGCTTTGATACCATGTTAAAGTTTAAGCTATTATTAGGTTACCATTCTATTTACTAGATAACAATAGCATAGACAAGATCACTGAGAGAAACACAATCACAAGAGTACACAAGCATTTATCCCGGGAAACCCTCAAGGGGAAGAAAACCCAACAAAACTTCCTTAATATAGATAGCCAATACAATGTCAAGATAATGAACCAAACAACACAGAAATTCCTCTTCCAAATATTCATCTCTCTCTCTCTTCCTTCTTCTGACAACTGGTAACTGCAACTTACTTCAATACTTGCGCACTAGATGAGTGAGCCGAGTGTGTGTCCAAATGAGGCGCTGACCTCTCTTATTTATACAATCTGGCAGGTGTTGAACAAGTGTATTTTCACTGGCAGAGGGCCGACTTCTCATTTTGGGTGGTTATAACCACTTTAATATATTATGGGGCCGTCTTTTCATTTATCCTATTACAATTAGGGTTTGACCAATCCGCAAAAGGGGATTCGGTCAATTACAATGCCTGACATGATCAATACACAAAAGGGGATTGATCTAATCAATAATAAATATATTTTATCTTTATCCACAAAAGGGGATAAGAATATTCTTTGCAGTTACACAATATTTTAACAACCACATAGTAAAAGGGGATAAGAATATTCTTTGCAGTTACACAATATTTTAACAACCACATAGTATAGTCAGGGACAGATATAGTCAGTTCATCAACACATTTTGGTAGGAGGTATTTAGATTGGTGGGGACAGAGTTGACACCCAACACCATTTACCACCTCTAAAATGATGGGAAGACGAAGATAGTCAACAAGTGGGTGGAGGGATATTTGAGGAATTATGTGAGTGGACAACATAAAGTGTGGGTAAGGTTTGGGTGTGTCACACCCCTTCACGAACCCACAATCAAACTACTCATTGTGCCCCTCCATGGATCCGGTGTTCCCATCCAAGCCCGTACGCCCATCAACCATCATGTCTCTTGGACTGACATGCCCCGTCCTTGGGCGCATGCCCCTTGCCTTGTGTTTTTTCTTGTGTTGATCGTCATGACTCCTCATGGGCGTCATGATGGGGTCGTCCAACCACTCTCTTGCGCCCATGTTGTCAAGGGTAGACGAGTCCACTCCTTGGGAATGCTCTCACGTTTCCCTGCCCTTGAAAAAACATAACCCAAGTATCCATCAATCATTCTAAGGAAAGTAAGGTGTGTGACCCCTTGGTACCACACATCACCATTGTGTGCCCAAGGTGCTCTTTCTCACACCCAAACATCTTCATTATCCCAACCGATCACTTCCTCCTTGTTCTCTTTTTCGGTTCCATCAATGAATCTTCCCAATGAGCACATGCACTTGGTAGGTGTCATGGGAGACCTTACATTCTCCCCCACTCCAAGTTTTTTTCGTCTTTGAAAACATCCATCGATCTCTATGGCGTCTCTGCCCCATCTATAGATCTCATCACCACTGAATGAATGTTGTCTCCTTAACTATTATCGTCAAGGGAAAACTCCCCTTAGGAAGTTACGTGAATCTATGAAGTGTCACTGCTCTCTGAATTATTGTTGCTTCCATACTTCAGTTTGTCTACCCATGCATCTGTGCATTGGATTCCCTTTTGAATTCAGTTGAATGGGTAGCTACTCCAATCCTCCATGACTCGTTCTATCTCAGGTTCATACGACCATTCACCATGTCCAATCTTGATAAAGGAGGAATTGACCCCTTCCTTAGTTCTCTTACACTAAGGTTGCTACATCTCCCTCACATCCTCTTGTTCCATGAATAGTCATTGCTCCTGTTCAACGAACTACTTTGACATCCTCATCTATGTGACTTCCTCTGATCACCACTATCACTTATCAACTTTCAAATAGAAATCATCCAAGCCTTCCACTGTCTTAGCCAAATCTCCAACTATCTCTTCAACGCTGACAAGCCTCTATTCCATTGACACAAGTTTCCTTTCGTTCTCTGCGTTAGAATTTCCAACCATCACCCCACATAGTCCAAGTTCGTTTCCACGAGGTTGCCTACTCTAGATATCCACAACAACCATCTACAAGGAAGACATCCATGGGCCTCCTTCCTTCCTCCTTATGGTAGGAATCAAACATGGAGTTTGTCTTGAGAAAATGACTAAATTATTCATGTGAGGAATAGGTGTTTCCTTTTCCTTCCTCATGAACTCCTGTCCCAGCACAACTTCAAAATTGTCCATAGAAACAATGGTGAAACTTGTCTTTCTGTACCAAACACCAAGATTCAACGAGATTTCTTGGCTACACCAATGACCCTCAATCCACCTATGTTGACTGTCTTGAAGGTTGTTTGCATTAGCTTAGGCTGCAACCCAAGCCTTCGCACCATGTCTTCCTTGAACCTCTATGTGACTGTGGCAAGTGCATCCTCTGTTGCCTTGAGTCTATATTGAATGTCATTGTTTAAGGTGTCGATCATCACATTTGCAGTTGTATGGCACTCCCAAATGACTTCATTAAACCCATGTTTCATCTTTCTCATCTAAGCCTCCATCTAGTTGACCTTCTCACCATGTTGCCACATTATGTCCGTCATCTGTTCAACAGTCCTTTCTAAGACAATGAGTTAGTCCTTCATTTTAACAGTCCTAGTATCCCTCTCGGTGTCACTTCCATCTGCATGTGACCCAACCATGGATGGCCCTCCAATTATCTTCACTTTACTTGCGAAGGGTTCGTCCAATGCACCCAAGAGTTCATCTCAATACTTCTTCAAAATTCTGCGGTTACTTCTGTGAATGGTTTTACGACAAGTTCTGTGAAAGTACTGCATTCATCCACCTTTCCCAAGTGCTAGGTTCACCCTTAGAACTCTGTGTTTGGTCTACACAAGGGGTGCTCCCATGTCTACTCACAATTCATGGCTTCGTCTGCAGCTTGTCCCTTCATTTCCACCACAAATCACCAGTCTGCACTCAAGTTGTCTTTGTGATGGATTAGTCCATTGAACCCTCACCAAGGATGATTTTAAGGATGGAAATTTATTTTAAAATGTAGAAACCTTGGCGAATCTGTAGTGGCCATATTAAATTAACATCCAGTAATTCTTCAATAAGATAGTAACTTCTACTAGATTTATGAAAATTCAATAATTCCTTTTCCTTTTAGCACATACACATGTAAATTTAACAACGAATATTAAAATTTTATAACAGAATAAAAAAAAAAATACATAATTTTAAATATCTGGGTCTGATGCTAACCCTTCGTTTGTCCGTTTGCCTTGTTGACCGCTGCTGCGCTGTGTAAACACTGCCCAAACCTACTATCCTCCCTGCCAACTAGGACAACTACCTAGCTCCAGGATATCATATGGATATCCTGGCCCCCGTGCCCAAAACCTCCAGCAAACCAGTGCCCCTGTACTAAACTTTCCCACTCCCGAACTCAACTCCTCTTTGCAAATCCAAGAGAGCCCCAAAAATGCATCCCCCCCAAAATCTCTCGTCGAATGATAATGCCCTTCGTAAACCTCCTCCCCCTCCATATCCTTCACTGCCTCATGCATTTACTTCCTTACCTACTCCTAGCTAATGCCCCTTATCATTTCCTTTATTATTTTATCCTCTCGTAATTAATATGTTATCCCTTTCCGTGTACGTAACCTTTTAATTTAAACAATATAACTTATTAATCTTTTAAATTTAATACTCATGTTATTAAATGTAATAGGTAGTTAATTAATTAATTAATTAGTCAAAATTATAACCTTTAATTAATTAATAAATACTTAATTAATATCATTAGATCAATATTTGTTTAGTTATTAACATGGTAGGCAAAATTAATTACCTAATGAATCTTTTACTTAATAATCCCTAAGTATATATTCTACTAGGGTTGTTACATACACCCACCCTTCAGGAAACTTCGTCCCGAAGTTAAGGTGTCTTATGGTACAAAGGAAAAGAAACATGGTTCACACATTCATAACAAGTAACTGACATCATCAGTAAGTAAGTCAAGAAAACTCATACATACTAGTGTATATGTACAAGAAATGCATGTGTAGCTAGTACATACAAGTCTCGTGCATGTACTAATAATCAAAACTACCATCCTTTAGTAATTTATGTATGCATCCAATCCAGTCAGCAAGACTAGTCTTTTATAAAAGACAACAAACCAATCAATTGTTTGAGAAATCCTTTAATTACTATTATCCGGTTTAACAATTTTATTTTTAACCACTGTGGTTTAGTTACGTAATAATGAATATTCATATATACTCATTTCTCTTTTTTTTTTTTGAAGGGAAAACATTAAATTCCACCACAAGACAGATCTCCATACTTTCTCAACTATTACTACTCATCCTTCCTCCCTAACCTATTTCCATCTCCATTCCTATCCTTCCTCTGCTAGGTTATCTTGGAGCGTCAACTATATTGACCTAACTCCAAATAGAACCCGTAAGAGAAAGTGTCACTATCTCGACCAAACTTCCCTAGCAGGCATCTGACAGTCATCATCACACGTCTTGGGGAGCGTGAAGTAACACCCTCCTCCCATGACTTCAGGTCTCGGAGGATACACGGTGGGAAATGCCTCCACCCCTCCTAACAGGACTAGGGTCCACACCCTAAAATGGAATACACAGTGGCACCGTGTTGCTGGAGGTTTTGTCATCGTTTATTCGGTTTTGGGCAGTGTCATCACTTGAAATCATGCATTGGTCCACATATCATAGAAATGCATCCAAACCAATATAAATTTCACATACAATATTCATACCATAATGTTTCTCGTTTAGTGGTCCTAATATCCACTTTCATCAGCATTATCCCTTGGCTATTTCATAGCCCTTAACCTGCAGATTAGTCTGTAACAAAAACTCATACATTTCTATGCATTTTCATCATGTAATTGCATACTATCATCATTTCAATTTGGTATCCCTGGACCGATAAATTAACATCCAAGTTTTCCAATTAGAAATAGATCTCATAATATCCCATAATTCAATTTCGCCACCCATTCATAAGATTATCATTTACCCAAAATAGATTGCATCATATCCGACATCATTCTTATAATATTTAAACATTCATTAAATTCACATTCTCACAATATGTCGCATCATACATAATCATCAATAACATTTAAACATTCGTAAAATTTACATTCACATAATAGATCGCATTACATACATCATCATCAATAACATTTAAACATTCATAAAAGTTCATAAATTTTAAAGTTTAAGTGTATCACTTAATAGTTTCACTGTGACTAGAAAATAAAGTATATAGGCCTTAGGTAATCCTGGTTGTCTAAGTCAAAATGTGGTGTTACATACACCCATCCTTCGAGAAACATGTTCTCGAGGTGGTAAAAAAAGTGAGGGATAGTCTCGCTGCAGTGTCTCAGCGTCTTCCCAAGTAGCAGATCCTAGACTATACTTGTCCCACTGGACCTTAACTTGGTCTACTAGACAGTTCCTGAGCTGTCGGACTCTACGGTCCAATATGCATAATGGTTCTACTGTGAGGGTTCCCACGTCCGATACCTACAATTCCTTCCAATTTAGTTTATGTGATTCATCAACAACATAATGATGTAAAACATATACATGAAATACATTATGAGTTTTATACAAGTGGGGTGGCAGTACGAGACGATATGCAACGGGTCCAATTTTCTCTTGGATCCTGAATGGTCCTATAAATCGAGGTGACAACTTTGTCCCCTTTCCAAACCACATGGTACTCTTATTAGGCCTGATGTGAATGAAAACCTGGTCTCCCACTTCATAACTTCGGTCGAACCTGTGTGCATCCGCATAGCTTTTTTGCCTATCCTATGCTTCCTTTAGTCTCTGCCTAATATGAATCACCTATTCCTCCATTTCTTGAATCAATTCTAGCCCAACTGTTACTCAGTCTTCTAGTCTATCCCAACTCAATGGCGTTCTGCATGGCCTCTGTAACACCCTGTTTCCCCCAGATTGTAAATATAACTGAACTGGCCAAGGACTATGGAAAAACTCATAAGTATGAATATGTGATGTAAATGGACCCACGGGAAGAGGTCAATAAATGTAAATAACAGTTTGAATTTATTGCAGAACTTCTAAGAGGGGATGTGTGGAAAAGAGACCACGATGGTGGTGGAGGGCACCTTGTAAAAGGGGCATTAACTTCCACCAAGAATGGAATACCGTATTTGGACTCCACTGGCCCGGAGAACCAAAAGCGGCTTGCTAGCCCTGAAATAAATGCATTGCAGGCTGGTAGGTTGATGGCTTGATGAGGGATGGGGAGGGGAACCGCCTATCCGTAGAGCCATCATGACTGACCAGCGCGAGGGTAATCGTGCCACACACAACCTCGCGAGAGGATAAGGCGTATGGCTGAAACGATTGACAAAGGGGGCAGCAGACACGAGGGGAACTCTGGCAATTTTACGCAGAGTGAGTGATCACAGAGAGGGAGGATTGCAAACTTCGCTCCTGGGCACTGGCAGACAGAGAGACGCAGGTCTCAGAACATCGTGGTCTCAGCTCGGGGGTGGCTAGTGGTAAATCCAGTAGGAGTCGCTACGCCTACGGTTGGGTGGAAAATGAGCACCCCTCTCAGCAGTTTCTCCCATTTCTGAAGTTATTTCTGATAAGTATTTTGCTTATATTGCATTCTGAAATTTATATGCTGTCACATATGTTCATGGACTGTGGAATTGTAAATGTTTCCTGTGAAGGAATTGTCTGTACAACAATTGTTAATATGGAGTAGATGTTAGCTCATAGAACTTGTGAAATTGTGAAGAATTACAGTATGCGAGTGTCCGCGTAGTGTTTGATACGAATAAGTTGATATATGCTTATCACAAAGGATACCATGCACGAATTACGCCGATAAAATGAAGTTAACCATGCCCAGCTGCCTCGGGAAGTTGTCTTCCTTTATCTGCTTCCGGGAATGCCCCGGTAGGAATATTTTCTCAGAGGTTCCCTCCTTGGAAAGGTTCACCAGGAACCCAGAACAAGGACCCGAACACACCGGCCTTATTAACCCTGCACGAGGAGGAACGATTTTATTAAGGTTCCAAGGGGGTAGTGTTGTGAGAAATGACAAATCGACGGATGAGATCTCGTCGGAGGAACCATAGTCATTCACGACCATTAGATTGACGAAAGTAACGTAGGCATTACATGCCTTGCCCTCTCTCATCGTGAGCAGCGAGAAATTGGGATCGTAAATCCCAAGGCCCAAAAGAACGAATCTGGACCGTTAGATCTCAGTTCACATTACCCGTCAGTCGTTGGATCCGGAGAAGCTGCGCAGGGGTTAAGCGCAGGGGTAGGCGCGCAAGGAAGTGATTTGAGGCATTAGATCTGGAGTAGGAATCCCGTAAACCGTTGGATCGGGAAGAGTTGCACAGGAGCTAAACTCTAGTGTGCAGAGGAAGAGTCCTAGCCGTTGATCTCGGCAGGACACGTGTCGACGTTCTGGGAGGCATCGGGATTTCACTCATCGGAGATTTTAGGAGTGTAGAACCGTTGCACAATGAAATCGCGATACGC
>ML789438.1:286317-312966 GCA_009831015.1 Picea engelmannii
AGTACATAAATAGAATGTACCTACCTTCTCTCCTTTTTCTATCACCAATGATCCTTTGGTGACCTTTCACACCTTATCTGTAAATATGGATATACAACCTTCACTTGCCAACTTCCCTGTTGAAATCAGATTTTTCCTTAGATCTGGAACATGTCTTACCTCTTTCAACAACCATTGGTTTCCATTGCCTTGCTTTATTTTTACCTTTCCCATTCCAACAATTTTGCATGGTGCATCATCACCCAAATGAACCTATCCAAAATCACCTTGAACTTTATCTAGAAAATGTTTCCTATGGGGTGTGGCATGAAATGAAGCCCCTGAATCTACTACCAAAGACTCAAAAATATTATCTACAGAAAGAATCAAAGCATCTTGTAACACATCACCTGTTACATTTGCTTCCTGATTTTTTTCCTACTGTGCATCTCTTTGTTTCTTTGGATCTCTGCAGTCTTTCTTCAGATGTCCTTTCTTCCCACAATTCCAGCACTCTATCTTTCCAAATCTAGATTTGGATCTTCCCTTCCTAGAATTCTCGTGGTTCCATGAGCCCTCTCCTCTATCCTTTTGTCTTCCTCTATTCTTCATGTTCAATGCATTACTTGATGTATCACCTCTGCTTTTCCATTGCATTTCCTCACTAAGGATAACACCAATAACATCATCAAATTTTAAAGTATTTGAACCAGAGACGATGTTACAACCATGACCAAGTCGCTCCATCTTTCTGGCAATGAGCACAATATTAGAAGATCCCTGACCTCATCATAAAAGTCCACTTTTACAGAACTTAGTTGATTAGTAACCGTATTAAATTCATTTAAATGATCTGCAACAGACCCACCTTCTGACATCTTCATATTAAATAATCTCTTCATTAGAAATACCTTATTGGACACCGAGGGTTTTTCATACAGTTTGGAAAATGCGTCCATCGGATCCTTTGTTGTCTTTTCTTTCTACATATTGAAAGCCACTGATGCTGCTAGGCTCAACCATATCCTTCCTAGTGCCTTTATGTCAAGAACCTCTCATTCTTCGTCCTTCGTAGTTGTCAGCTTCTTTGCTATTCCACCCAATGGTAGGAATAGATATTTATGATATAAATTATCTTCCATCTGCATCTTCCATAACTGGTAGTTTTGGCAATTAAATTTCTCAACCCTAAACTTTCCATCTTCCGCCATTGCTCCCACTCGAACCAAGAACCCTCTTTTTCTGCGAGTTACCTTTCTCTCTGATACCAATTGTTATAAAAACAAGTTCGCGGACCAATAAAATAAAACAAATGCAGAAATAAAACACAGAAGATACACAATACATTAGAGACACAGATATACATGGTTCACCTAGTGTGGGCTACGTCCACTAGAGAAATTTTCAGGTCCTTCTTTTATTATTATCCAACAAATGAAGGGATACAAACTACAACACACTCGTTGTAACTTCCTCTTCTTTATCTCACAGTCTCCTCTCTTAGAATACAATATTTGCAATGATACATAGCCGCAATAAATTTCCCTCATAAAGTAGGGTTTCCTTTGTAGATTTTAACCTTGTACAATATTTACTACAAACAAATTTTCAGTAAAAGAACATAAAAGATACAATGGAAAATACAAACATTAAACAAATATTTTTCCCCTGGAAACCCAAACCAGGAAAACCAACATATTCTATATTCAATCATAGTGTTACATTGTTTACAATACAATATACATATAGGAGCCAGGGACATCCAAAACCATAACCCAACGACTTGGATTAGTCAACAACCCTAATTCCTTAACCGGAAATAGAAAACCATTGGCAAAAAACCATGTGTCAAAAAAATGCCCAAAAATGTGACACATTTCCCGAGGCAAAAAAATTTCTCGGGGGCACTGCCCCCGAACCCCCTGCGCACCCAGCACAACCCAGACACTACTACTCATTCAAAGAATATAACACATACCCAACATTCTCCCACTTGTTGTTTTGTTTGCATAGAGGGGGTTACAAGGTTAGATAGTCAACAATCCATGGCATAAATTCCCATGGATCCTCTACACCAAGAGAACTTCTCAGTGCTCATAGATTTTGTTAATGAATCTGCAACATTCTTCATAGTTTCCACATTCATCAATAACACATTCTTTTCTTAAACCTTGTCTCTCACAAAGTGATATTGAATATCAATATGCCTTGTCTCTCACAAAGTGATATTGAATATCAATATGCCTTGTCTTTGAATGATAAGCCAGGTTCTTCGCCAAAAAAATTGCACTTTAACTATCACAATCTATCCTTACAACTAGTTGTACCAACCCAATACCTTAATACAATATTTGTAACCAACTGCTTCCTTACTTGCATGAGTGGCTACCATGTCTTCAACTTCTGTAGTTGAAAGTGCCACTACAACCTGTCTTTTGCTTATCCAACTTATTGCTCCTCCAAGTAGGTTAAACACATACCCACTTGTAGATCTCCTACGATCCAGATCTCCATCCCTGTATGCATCCACAAAGCCATGTATATCCATCACTCTGTCCAATCCTGGGATTCCTTGGTAGCACAATCCATATCTATCAGTGCGACGCAAATACCTAAAAACCCATTTTACTGTTGTCCAATGCTCCTTTGCTGGTTTTGACATATACCTTCTCAAAACTCCCACTACATGTGCAGTGTTTGGTCTAGTACAAACCATTGCATGGATCAAACTGCCAACTGCACTCGCATATGGAACACAAGACATGGCCTCCTCCTCTTCCCATGTCTTGGGACACTGATCCGCAGATAAATTTACACCAACATGAATAGGAACCTTGACCGGTTTATATCCCGACATATTTAACCTTTGCAATATTGTCTCGACATATTTTATATGATTTAACCAGAGTTTCCTATTTTTCTGATCTCTTTTAATTTCCATGCCCAAAATAAAATTTGAAGCACCGAGATCCTTCATGTCCAATTTAGAGGAAACCTGAGTTTTCACATCCTGGATAATCTCCTTGTTGTTTCCTATCAACAACATGTCATCCACATACAAGACCAAATAAATCAAATGATCACCAATTAATTTAAAATACACACAGTGATACTCTTTGCTTCTTGTGAAGCCAAGTTCGAGCATATAAGTATCAAATTTTTGATACCACATCCCTGGTGATTGTTTTAAACCATACAGGGACTTTTTCAACTTGCATACCAGCTCCTTCTTTCCCTTCACAACATAACCTTCTAGTTGCTTCATATAGATTTCTTCTTCTAGATCCCCATGTAGGAATGTTGTCTTTACGTCCATCTGTTCTACTTCAAAATCAAATGCAACAACAACAAATAACAAAAATATTATAGAGGTTAACTTGGAAACAGGAGAAAAAATCTCACCAAAATCAATTCCCTCAACCTGGGAATAACCCTTTTCTACTAACCGAGATTTGTATATCTCCACCTTTCCTTCTACATTCAACTTCTTTTTAAACACCCATTTGCTGGTAATGGGATTTCTTCTAGTTAGCAACTCCACTAGATCCCAAGCCTCATTGTTATCCAAATATTTCATTTCTTCATCCATGGCCCTTTTCCAGAGATTTCCATCCTCTGAATCCACTACCTCCGTGATAGTTCTAGGATCATCATAAGTAATAGACAAAGAAAAATTTGAATGAAAATCAGATGGAGTGTACCTTTTCGATAGCCTTCTTTCTCAAACCAATCTCCTCAATACTGGAGTATGAGGATCTTCTTCTTTTGATTCCTATTCATCTGTAGAGTTTGACTCATAATCCTTTAAATCAAACTCTATTTTCTTTGGTTCTTCCTTACTTGGTAGGACTTCCTCTTTAATAGCATCCTTCATTTCTATAAATGCCACATCTCGGCTATACACTACCTTCTTAGTTTCTGGGTTCCAAATCTTATAACCTTTGAGACCATCTTTATATCCAATAAATATACACTTTTTAGCCTTCTTATCTAGATTACTCATGTTTTCCTTTGGAACATGAACATATGCATCACAAACAAATACCTTGAGATGTGTGAGAGAAGGTTTCTTACTAGTCCATACCTCTTGTGGGGTCTTGTCATCCAACGTTGATGAGGATGATCTATTGACCAGGTAACATGCAGTACTCACTGCCTCTGCCCATAATTCTTGTCCTAACCCGACACCACTGAGCATGCACCTTGATTTTTCCATAAGCGTCACGTTCATCCTTTCTGCAACTCAATTCTATTGAGATGTATATGGAGTAGTCTCATGTCTTTCTATATTGCACTTCTTACAAAATTATTCAAATTCATTCCTGCAGAACTCTCCACTATTATCTGTCCTCGACACCTTAATTATTTTCTTCGTTTGGTTCTCAACAAGAGACTTAAAATCTTTAAACCTGTCAAAGACTTCAAATTTCTTCCTAAGGAAATATATCCAAGTATTCCTCGAGAAGTCGTTTATAAATGAGACATAGTACACAGATTTTCCCAATAATGGGATCGATACAGGTCCAAAAACATCACTGTGAACTAGGTGTAAGATTCCTTCTACCCTCGTTGCACCAGAAGGGAATCTTACCTGATTTTTCTTCCCATATACACAATGTTGATAGAAATCAAAATCCAGAGAGTAGTTAGACATACCTTCAACCATACCTTTACCGTGTAGTAGTCGAAGACCCTTCTCTCCGATATGCCCCAGTCTTTGATCCCACAACATAACCTTTTCTCTAGAGACTGTAGGATTTCTTTCTTCTTCAACTCCAATATCAAGAACAATGGAACTATTACACCCATCACTAATAGTGCTTCCTTGTAGCTTATACAGAGTTCCAAACCGAACTCCCTTCAACAAAACCATTGATCCTCGAACCATCCTGCAGGTTTCCTTTTCAAATATTGTTTTTAGCCCTGCATCATCCATTTTTCTTACAAAAATCAAATTTATGGCCAAACCTGGGATGGGCAGAACACTAGGCAGTGTTCTAATCCTTCCATCTATGAGCTTCAACTTGACTTGTCCTCGACCTATGATTCTGGTTGTTGAGTCATCACCTAGGAAAACATTACCTCCATCATACCTTTCATATTCATAGAACCACTCCCCGTGGGAAGTCATATGAAATGATGCACCTGAGTCAACCAACCATTCCTCATGATTTGCATGTGTTCTTGAAGAAGCCAAGTACACATATCCTCCTTCTTCCTTGGAGGTCTTTTCTTCTATAGAAGGAGATTCTTCAGATCCCTTCTTTTTCTCAACTTTGGATCTACACTGCTTCTTGTAGTGCTCTTCTTTTCCACATCTCCAACATACCTTTACAAAATTTCTGAGAGATTTAGATCTACCCTTAGACTTAGATGTCCGACTTGAGAACTTATATCTATTTCTTTCCTAGGAACGCCCTCTTGCAAATAATGCGTATGTGCTCTGTCCTTCCATAATCTTCCGTCTCATCTCCTCTGACAACAAGGATGAGACCACTTCATCAAACTTCAAGGAAGTTGTATTATTACCTATGGCCACAACCAGACTATCCCACGAGTCTGGTAAAGAACGTAATAAATTGATACATTTATCTTCATCTGAAATTTTAATCTCAACATATACTAACTGAGTCTTACCACAGTATTGAAGGCATTCAAATGCTCTGCCACCGACTCTCCATCTCTCATCCTCATGTTATACAACTTCTTTCTTAGGAATACAACTTCTTCCTCAGGTTTTACTAGGGACTTAGACTGATAAAATTTCCCCAACTTATCCCATAAATCCTTGGTTGTAGCGTCCTCTAACACATTCAGTAATACTGAATCTGAGAGACATAGTCGGATTTTTTTCTTTGCCTTTCGATCCAAAATTTTCAAGTTATCTGTTGAAGTTTCTGTAGGTGGAGTACCTGGATCTACCACGATCCACTGATATCTGTCCACCAACATATATTACATATTGATCTTCCATAGCTCAAAACTTTTCCCATTAAACTTCTCGATCTCCATCTTCGAATTGCTTTCCATTTCTTTTCACTTGAAAAATCAATACCACAGATGTCCCACTGTAACAAGGATTATCACAGTCCCGAGACAAACCCTTGACCACAAAGGCGTCCCCCTGAATCCAACCTCTCTCTGATACCAAATGTAGATTTTAACCTTGTACAATATTTACCGCAAACAAATTTTCAGTAAAAGAACATAAAAGATACAATGGAAAATACAAACATTACACAGAGATTTTTCCCGTCGAAACCCAAACCGCGAAAACCATCATATTCTATATTCATTCATAGTGTTACATTGTTTACAATACAATATAAATATAGGATCCAACGACATCCAAAACCCTAACCCAATGACTTGGATTAGTCAACAACCCTAATTCTTTAACCATAAATAGAAAACCATCGGCAAAAAACCATGTGCCGAAAAACCGCCCAAAAATGTGACATGTTTCATAAGGCAAAAACATTTTCTCGGGGGCGCTGCCTCTAAAACCCTGCGTAGGGGGATATCTCCCCCATGCACACCCCAAGGGGGGGCCTAGTGCACCCCCCCCGCCCCCCCTTAAAGAATATAACACATACCCAACAACCTTCAAGGGGAAAAAACCCTAACATAACTTCTACCGTCAGATCTGTGACCTTATAATGAATGGTCCAGATTTACAATGAAATTACAATATACATTTCCAAGGAAAATATTCCTTCGGGGGTTTCTCCCCTGAACCCCTAGACCCTGCAGAGGGGGTAACCCCCTTCTGCACTCCCCCACGTGGAGGAGTGTACATTCTCCTGGGCTGTAAAGTATTCATGGGGTATAAACATGTCTAAAAACAAAGACCTCTGAATCAGGAAGATAATCAGGTTCCACAACCAATAGAAGCAACTTTCAAATACTCAAAGAAGATGAAGAACAAATAACAAAAATAAAATGATTGTTATAGATATGAATCATACGTAGAGGATGCATATTTGTGAGAAAACACAAAAAGAGATATTTAAAATACAAAGGTAAGTTTCCCTTTAAATAGTTTAATTTTTGAAAAGTAGGACATTTTGCTGCTAAGTGTCATCTGCAAAGGATGAAATTAGTGATGATGAAGAATATTATAATGTAAATAAAGGGATCAAACATCATCAATGCGTTCAAAGAATAAGAACTCTTATAAGGAGAAGAAGAGTCTCTACTCAAAAGGGGTTAGTGACTTGTCTAAAAAAATCAGTGAAAGCAGTTCCAATAGTGATAGAGAAGAAAATCTCTTTATAGCAATCGAAAAAAAAAATTATGAATACAAAGGGAAAGAAATGACGTACTTATAAGAAGAGGAAAATGTTGAAACAGATGAGGAAGTAGATCTTGAAGAAGAACTCATGTGTTCCTTAAGCGAAACAAAGAAGCTTAGAAAAAATAAATTGAAACAAAAAGAACAATTGTAGAAATATGAAGAAGAATATCACGATTCAAAAGAGAAAATGTCACAAAGACTTGAAGAAATAGAAGACATTATCATGAACCTAAAGTTCAAACTAGAAGAGGCAAGAAATATGGAGGAAGTTGTGACAATCTAGCTGAAGGAAAATGAATAAAATTGTGAGAAGCTAGAATATGAAATTGTTTCATTAAGAAAGGAATTGGAGAAGACAATTATTAAGTTGAATAGAAGCTTGAAGTTTGAAAAGAGTATTGAAACCTTAGATGATATCATCCATTATCAAAGGTCTCTATTCATTAACACTAGTCTTGGTTATGATAAGAGTCATATGACCACCAAAGAATATTCAAAAGCTATAGAGCCACCAAAGAAAGTAAATGAAGGAAAATATAAAAGCTACGTTGATGTACTCAAAAAATCCATCAATGATGAAGACAACATGAATAAAGAGAATTTTGTCTTGTAGAAACATGACCTTTCTCACAAGATAAACAAGGATGAATTACAAAGATCTTTTCCACCAAGGTGGTCTTGCAAAACTCTCTTCGAAAAACACACTACATGTATTGGGTCCCAACTATTGAGCAAGATAGGCTATACCAGAGGAGGATTTGGAAAGAATGTACATGGTATTGTTGTTCCTATTACCCCTGAGATGAAGTCACAAAGAATAGGTCTTGGATATGATGTTTTTATTTCCTTGCTAGATACACAAGGCCTTGCTACAACTAGGGAATTTTTATTTGTTGCAGGTGGAGTTTAGACTGGTTTTCTAAAAGAGCAACGTACTGTTGATTTTGCTAAACATATTGATGAGTTGCATGTGTTGAAATTTTTTCCTGTAATCAACCCTTGGCATTCTCTAATACCATGTTGATATTCATCCTCTACTCAAAACCTGACATTTAGCTCAAGACAAAATCACTTAATCTACTAAAAGCACAACTGAGAAATAAACTAAACATGCAGAGAAAGCATAAACTAGGAAACCAAAATATCACACACAAGACACCAATATTTTCGAGCAAACTACCCCTGGGAAAGTCCCCGTAGTGAAAACTAGTTTCAATATGCTTTTATTAAGGTCAAATCAGGGCTCTTGTAATAGGGAAAATGGCCCACTAAAAGAAATAGAACTACATACAAACCTGGCCAAGTCTTCTCTCTCGTACATCCCCTCAACAACATGTTTTTCGAGGTATAGGTGATTCACCTTCAGCTAACCCACGTACATACATGACTGTCTCCCCTGTGAATATAGTATATGTACATAAAACCCATACAGACACTTATGTATGTCACACCCTTTTCCTCTAGCTTCTATCCTTAGAAACCCATCCGTGACTGCCTCTAATCTCTCTTTTCCTTGACCTTTATGACCGCTAGATGAAATTTATTCTCCACCTATCCAAGATCTTGAATCATGGTCCTTTGTGATCCAACCCTCTTTTAATCAATGTTTGGATGAAATATATTCACCCAACTTGTGAGATCTCCTCACTCATGTGTAAGAAAAAGTTCTTCTTTTCTTCTACACTCACACTAGAAAAAGTTCTTCTTTGTTATCCTCAACCTTGGTCTCTCACCAAAGTCCCGAACTTGACCTCTCGTCAAAAGTCTCTCAAAAATGGATCTCACACAAGTCTCTCACTTTGATCTCTCGTAAAAATTGTCTTCCTCCTTCACCCTAGCCTTTCTGTTATAATGATGAGTTACAATCTATTTCTAATCTCCAAAGTAATCTACGACTGAGATTACTTCTTACACTCACTTAAGATTTAGATTACGTACTGCATGCTAAGAATATTCCTTAAATAAATCAATTCACTAGTAAAAAGAATTTTACTTTAATTAATTACTTTTAACTAAAGTAAACTCACACTAGGATTTCGACAACTTCCACATGATAGACACAAGCCAATGCATACGTACCTATCTAATGCTACCACTAACATCAACAACATGTTGCTCACATGCCATAATTTGAGCATGTTTTTACAAATGACATTGTTGTTGATATGCCAAGTTGTTCTACTACTGAAAGTGAACCTAACATTGAGCCTACTTCATTTGATCAACCAACACAAAAAAATGTTCTATATCATCATCCTTACCATAAAAATATAAATAATGGAAATCACGCTTTCATATCTTTGCAGAAGAGACGTGAAAAACATAATTGTGGACTAGTGCCGACTACCAGGATATATTGTGGTTTGATTGATGGATGGTCATGGAATCATTTGACTAGATGTTTGAGGAATTCGTATCGTTTTGTATCATTGGATGTAAAATCGTTAAAAAATCATGTTACTTACTAATGATTTCCTTGGAATTGGTTGACTAAGGATCGACCCAACATGACAATCGACTAGAATTTTGACTGAGTATTCATTGACTGAGTTTTGACTGTGTTGTTCGTCGACTAGAATTTTCAAAGAGAAATATTGTTGATACTTATTGATCCCTTAGGGTGGAATACTTGAAGATATTGATATGCAAACCCAACTTATGTCTTTTTGACTTGACTGTTTCTTGTTGAATCGACTTGGATTTGTTGAGACTGATTGAACCATGTTTGACTATTGTTGGAGATGTACTACTTCTTATGTTGGATATAATGACAGTGTGGATTGACAGAAACTGATTATCTTTCCTTGTCGGTGACAGTGTCCATACTTCTTTAGGAGTGTTGCTTTACCTTTTTTGAGAAGTTTTTGTAGTTAGATAAAATTAAGGGACATGCAATTGGGAGTGATATCCATATCATCTAGACACTAAGTGCTTAAGGAGAAGAACAAGCTTAGGGCGAGAATCCCTTTTCCATTGATGTCAAAAGAGGAGAGTTGTAGACTTGGGGGAAATTCTTTCTATTCCTGGTGGACTATGTGTATCATTCCAAGATTTCCATCAATGACAAAGGGGGGTATTGTTGGAATTGTTTTCATTGATGTCAAAGGATTAATGTTGTCATTAATGACATATTATAACTTTACAATTACACACACAATTTCCAATATTGATTTATATATAGGATTACAAGTATATTAAAAAAAGGGGTGCATGTGAAAAAGTAAAAAATGAAATGGTGGTTTCAAACTATAAATGTGTTGAACTTGCACAGAATAGATATAGCTAGAAAATACCACACACATTTTTAGAGAGAAATTGAGAAAGAAGAAGCAAGAGAGAAAGAATGGAAGAATTCTCATTAACCAAATGAATGAATGATAATTTACACATGAAATACTCTGTATAACTCAACCAATGCACATTGGAGGAGAATCCAATGCGCCATAGTGGTGGTCAAGAGTGATCTGGACCCTCACCAACAGTTACGGGAGTAAATTGCCACCTAGTATAGTCTCTCGGGCAGTTGCGGGAGTGAACTGCCATGTAGTTGAGTTAACTAGTCTATTAGTCTTTAGTTAACTGACTGGAACAAAGTGAAGTGAGGAGGAGATCAGGGAATCGTGGTTAATGCACTAGTCAGGTGATGATCCCAAGGATAATGCAYATTAGCTGGTGATGATACCAATGTTGCATGGTGACAATACCAATGTAGAATCTAGACTCCACTCAACTAGTCAAACTAAAGTGAAAACTGAAGAGAATATTCTCCCTAGAGGAATATTCTTCCTAAAAGATAGGAGACTGAATAATGACTAATAAACAAGGAAAAATCTTAGAAAAAATAAATCCTAGGTGTGTGTGAAGTAACCCCAACACCCCCAATGAACATCACTATGGTGAAAATAAAGAATGGGTCTCGGGAACGAGGCCTTGTTGGGTACCCAAATACAAAAGATACACTTAAATAAAGTGAGGAAAGAGGGAAAACCTCATGGGAACCCCCTCCCCCCTCAAGGTACAATGTATGTAAAAAGAAGAATTGACAGTTGCTAGGAAACTGTGTCCTTCAATCCAAGATGACTTCGCAGAGAATGAAACTTTTGCTCAATGAAGGTCTTGGTGAAGATGTATGTCATCTGTTCTGCTGAAGTACGGAACTGTAAGTCGATGATCCCCTCATGTACTAAGTCCTGGATGTATTTCATGTGGATCTTGATATGCTTTGTCCACTGTCTCTGAACTGGATCTTTGCAGAACTTCAAAGTGCTCTGGTTGTCAGACTAGATGATGATCATCCGATGAAACTAAATGCCCAACTCAGTGAGATTTTTTTTTAGCCACATAGCTTGAATGGTTATGTTAACTACCCCTCTGTACTCTACCTCGGCTGAATATGGAGCAATGAAAACCTACTTCTTGATCGACCAACAGATAGGCCCAGAACGAAGACTAAGTGAGTAACCAGATGTGGAATTGCGATCAATGCTATTTCCAGCCTAGTTAGAATCAATGAACTCGATGAGATCCAATGTAGTTTTTGCTGCATAATGAATCCCAAAGGCTATGGTGCCCTGTACGTATCGAAGGATATGATTTTCATCTTTCCAATGTAGCTCATGTGACTCCTGCATGAACCTGGAAACTGCACCAACTGCATAGGAGAGGTCTGGTCTGGAGTGTGTGAGATACAACAAGCTCCCCACTAGTTGTCTGTACAGTGCATTTTCAACCAGTGGAGTGTCCCCACCATCCTCAAGTTTGACTCCTGATAGGAAAGGAGTCTGAGCAGACTTGTAGTTTGTCATGTGAAATATCTCAAGGAGATCTCATTCATACTTGTCCAGAGACAAATTGATGCCTGATGCATCTTGAATGATCTCGAGTCCAAGGAAGAAATGTAGCAGACCCATTTCCATCATTAGAAACCCGTCATGTAGAGTCCTCTTGACTGCAACAATTGTTGAAGTTGATCAATTGGTGATCAACAAATCATCAACATACAAAACTAAGAGTAGAAGTGAATCAGTCATCCTGAGCATGTAAATATTCGGGTCTGATTTACAACGTACAAATTTCTGTGACAAAAGGTAGGAGTCCATCTTGGCATACCATGCCCTTGGGGCTTGCTTAAGGCCATAAAGAGATTTCTTCAGTTGACAGAACAAAGATGGATCCTGCATAAATCCCCGGGGTTTCTCCATATATATCTCCTCAGAGAGATCGTCGTGAAGAAATGCATTCTTCATGTTTATCTGATGGACTTCCCATCCCTTGTCTATCGCAATGGAAAGTGCCAATCGTATGGAATCCATTTTCACTACTGGAGTGAAGGTCTCATCATAGTCAATGCCATGCACCTTCTTAAATCCTTTGGCAACAAGCCTAGCTTTGTATCTTCTAATCTGTCCATCCGCTGCGCTCTTGGTCTTGTAGACCCATCTGCACCTGACAAGTTTCCTTCCAGAAGGAAGGGGAACTAGATCAGGGGAACTAGATCCTAAGTCTGGTTCTCGAGGAGGGATTTGTACTCCTTCTGCATGGTGGATTCCCAAAAGGGATTTCTAGCATCCTCGCCATAAGACTGTGGATATGAAGACTAAACCAGGAAAAAATTCCTATGTGGAAATGGTTCATTGGAAGTGAGTGCAAGAGGAGGCTCCTCGAAATCAGATCGAGTCCTCCTAGTATCGGTCGGATCCCCAACAAGATCCTCTGCATCCTGAAGAGTAGTCTGGGCCCACTTGGGCCTTTGCTCTGGCTCTACATATACATATGGATGCATTGACTTTGCATCTGACTATACTGACTCTGTATCTCGATCATGTGAATCCTATCAATCAGAACTCTCTTCTGAAGAAGAGTCAGCATGTGCATGCTCATCATCTCAGACAGGTGGAAGAATAAAGGTGTCTACATGTGGCTGCTGAGGTACATGTGAGACACTTTCCTCGAATTGGAAACTATGCTCAATGATGAGCCGGTCTGATGAAAGATCTATGAGTCTATATTCCTTCACAACGTCCGGGTATCCAACAAAAATACACTCAGTGCTATGTGGATCAAGTTCCTTCCTCTTTTTAGAGGGAATCCAAGCCCATGCACGTGAACCAAAAATATGAAAGTGGGTCACTTCCAGTTTGAGGCCACTCCAAGCCTCATAGGGGGTCTTATCCTTGAAAAATCTATGGGGAGATCTATTTTGAATGTAGGTTGCACAATTAAGTGCTTTGACCCATAGTCTCTGTGAACGTGACTTTGCATGTAGCATGAAAGATGTTTTTCCGCTCAGCAACTCTGTTTTGCTGTGGAGTATAGGGAACTGTGTGTTGCAACTAAATCACTACCTCATGATAAATATTCTTGATCTCATGGTTGACATACTCTCCCTGGTTATCAGTTCAGAGGACTTTGATTTTATTTCCTGACTGTGTCTCAACCATGGCTTTGAAATCTTTTAGGTGTTGAAAGACATTTGATTTTTTCCTGAGAAAGTAAATCCATGTGAAACATGAGAAATCATCAACAAAAATAAGAACAAACCTCTCTTTTCTGATTGATGGATGCGGAAAAGGGCCCATGAGGTCACTATGGATCAGATCTAAAGGAGAGGAATCTCTCTGAGTCTTTCCTTTGTCGAATTTATCTTGAGGGTTTTTTCCAAGAACACATCCCTCACAGATTCCTTTGGAGAAATGGATATCTGGTAGACCATCAAACAATATTTTATTGCTAAGTTGTTGCATGTATCTGAAATTCAAATTCCCAAACCTTTCGTGCCATATCCTACTGCTTACATCAGCATGGGTAAGCAGTAAAGAAAAATTTGGCTCAATAAATTCAGAAAATGTATACAATCTAGATTGATGATTTACCTCACCGGTAGTAACCTAGAATTGGTTTGCATGTCATAGATGTCCACTGCATCAGGTGTGAATATGAATTTATTTCTGGTGCCAAAATTTGTCATCTGATACATGGAGAGAATATTGACAGAAAGTTTGGGAACGTGCAACACATTCTCAAAGCTTCCGTTGGTGAGTTCAATCCTTCCTTTGTTGGTGACCTCGACTAGAGAGTTGTCCCCCATCAGAATAGGAGGACATTTGCATGCATCCAATGAAGAATAGACTTCTTTTGTGGTATCCATGTGATGTGATGCTCCTGAATCTACGATCCAAGCATTGGGAGAGGAGTTGATGGCAATCAAGGCATGAATAGAATTTCCTTTCTTGGGATTTTGATATTCTGGATTCTTCTTCTTGGCACCCTCGGGGATGCGATATCCAAGGTTATTTTGCTGAAGTATTTGAGTCATTAGATCTATTTTTTTTTGCATGCACACTGATTCTAGATGGAATCCTTTATGGCAGTATGTGCATTTCTCCCCTTTTCTTCCCTTTCCACCTTTGGATCCAGAGGCATCTGTGAAGGGTTTTGAGTACCCTTCCTTATTTGGATTTACATCTGCTTTATTTTAATCTTTATCTTTATATTTTTTATCTTGATGAATGCTTCCATTTTTCACAGTAAGTTCATGCGCATTTGGGTCTTTGATTTTTCCCATGTTGATGAGCTTGGTCTGCTCTTGTGTCAGGGATTCGATAAATTCCTCAAGAGAAGGCATCTTCTAGGTGGCTCCAGAGGAAAATTTGAATAAATGTAATGTGGATACGAACACTATGAATTCGGGACCAAGTTTGGAGAAAATGGTGAGAACAATTTGTTTCTCCGCCTTAGATTTATCAACCCCGCAAGCATTGAGTTGCGACAATAAATCCTTAAATTTTGGAAAGAAATTTTGGAGATTGTCGAAGCTTTTTGGATCCAATGTGAGATATTTCACCTCGAGCATGTGTTCCCTCATCTCATAATGTTTTAAAAATATCCCTTCCATGGTGTTCCATGCTTCATTGGGGGTTTTACAGGAAGTTATGTGAAAAAGGAGATTGAGAGAAATGAGACTGCAAATTGTTTTGAATGCTTCATCCATTCGATTTAGATACTTGGATTTTTTTATGAATGATGTTGGTTCTATTTCCATGTTCATGGTTAAACTGTATAATCCTTTGCTTTGAAGATGCATGATTATCCTCTCCTTCCATGCAAAGTAATTGTAAGGTGTAAGAATGAATTCTTTTGGGAATTCCATTTTTCCGCTGTCTTCAATCTTTGGTACCTACAAAAATAATTCGGTGTGTATTTTTCTTAGAAGTTCGTTGGCTCTGATACCATGTAAATGTGTTGAACCTACACAGAATATATCTAGCTAGAAAATACCACACACAATTGCAGAGATAAATTGAGAAACAAGAAGCAAGAGACAAAGAATGGAAGAATTCTCTTTAACCAAATGAATGAATGATAATTTACACATGAAATACTCTGTATAACTCAACCAATGGGCACTGAAGGAGAAGCCAATGTTCCATAGTGGTGTTCAAGAGTGATATGGACACACACGAGCAGTTACAGGAGTAAACTGCCACCTAGTCTAGTCTCTCGGGAAGTTGTGGGAGTGAACTGCCACCTAGCCGAGTTAACTAGTTTATCAGTCTTCAATTAATTGACTGAAATAGAGTGAAGTGAGGAGGAGATCAGTGAATCATGGGTAGTGTGCTAGTCTGGTGATGATCCCAAGGATAATGTGCATTATCTAGTGATGATACCAATGTTGCATGGTGAAAATACCATTGTAGCATCTAGACTCCACTCAACTAGTCAAACTGAAGTGAAAACTGAAGAGAATATTCTCCCTAGAGGAACATTCTTCCTAAAATATATGAGACTGAATAATGACTAATAGACAAGGAAAAACCTTAAGAAAAAATATCTTAGGTGTGTGTGAAGTAACTCCAATACTAACCCATGGGTTTGAAATCCCATGGTATTTCCCTATGTATTTTCCCATGGTATTTGAAAAAGTGAAATAAAAAAAGGGAATTAATTATTTAATTAATGGGTGCCATATTTTTTGAATTAACATGTCCCTTCATGAAGGGTTATGATAAAGTATAAAAATAAAAATTATTAAGAGAAAGTGTGTGGGTGAAAATTGTAATAACAGTTGAAGAAGTGGATGAGAAAAGGTTGGATATCATTCCAAAAGGGGAGAGTTGCAAAATCAATTTCAAATCAATTTGACATTTTCACTATAACTTATTTTCTGGGACGTTTTAGACCATAAAGTTTTGAGGAAACAAAGGCAATATCTTTGGGTACATGTGATTAAAATTTCATCTATTGGTTCGCTATATTTTCTTAGATATGCCCTGTGGAAGTTAGGGTTCCTGAATGCTCCTAAAATCAATTTCAAATAGGTCAGTTTGACATTTTCCCTATAACTTATTTTTCAGAACATTTTAGATCGTAAAATTTTGAGTAGACATAGGACATATCTTTAGGTACATGTGATTAAAATTTCAGTTGTTGTTTCACTATATTTGCTAAGATATGCCATGTGGAAGTTAGGGTTCTTGAATGCTCCTAAAATCAGTTTCAAACGGGTCAACTTGACATTTTCACTATAACTTATTTTCTGGGATGTTTTAGACCATGATATTTTGAGGACATAGAGGTGATATCTCAATGTACATGTGGTTAAAATTTTATATGTTGGTTCACAATAATTTCTTAGATATTCCCTATTGAAGTCAGGGTTTTTGGATAGTCCTAAAATCAATTTCAAACATGTTAGTTTGAAATTTTTGCTATAACTTCTTTTTTGGGACCTTTCAGATTGTGAATTTTTCAGGGATCCGAGTAGACATACAGAAGTACCTACGATAAAAATTTCAAACTTTGGTTCTCTATACTTTCTGAGATATACCCTATGGAATTTAGGGTTTCTCAATGATTTTGTAATCAATTTCAAACAGGTCAGCTAGGCATTTTCTCTATAACTTCTATTTTGGACTTTTTAGACCATGAAATTTTCAGGGGTATGAGGAGACATACCAAAGTACCTCGGGTAAATGTTTCAGAATAATATTTAAAAAATTGGATACATGGCATGCTGTATAAGTTCATTCTTGGGAAAAGGCAAAAAACAACAAGCTTTGGGAAAGTTACCATAAAGTTCATTTGGAAATTCAAATTTTGGTCAGACTTGGTGAAGGAAGAAGTAGCAAGAAAACTGAGTGAAGGTAATTTGAATGTTATCATATTTTGAATAATTTATATGTAATAAAGAAGAAATTGTAACTTGAAGGTTGGTGTCGCTCAAACAAAGATATTTGTGTCTCTTGCTAAGTTGGTGCTTAGTGGTGTGGATTGGTGTTATACAATTATTTGTCACCTGATCACCTAATGGGAATCATCTAAAAGTTAGCAGTTTGAAAAATTGAATTATACCACTTTTCCCCTGATTTTACAGCCCCTTTTTGTTTGGTCATTGGTTGTCCCTTTACAACCGATGACCACTATTGTTGGACATTCCTTGGCCTCTTTCAAAGGGCGATCGGTCCCTCCCTAGAAGAATGCATGGAATGACCGGGTCTATTACTCCCTATTTAGGATTAGTTTCCAAGAGATGAGATTAAACATAGTATTTTTCTTGGTTCAACCTCAAAAATCTTGTTATCTTGGGCATCTAGATCCTATCTAGATTAACCTTTGATATTATCTCTATTATCCTATATATTGAGGGTTTCTCATGGGAAAAGGGGAGAGAAAGGAGAAAGAAAAATTATATTGGCGGTTTGATTATAGATCTTGGGCAAGGAACTTGGGAAAGGACTGCATCAACTTCCTTGATTGTAACTTGTACACCATTTTTGCATTAATAGAAGATGTACATGATTTTCCTCCTTACTTGATTGTATGTAATTGTTATAATCTTTGTAGGGAATTGATATTCTTATGTTATGTCACTAGATCTATTATCCGTTTATACATGATTCATTTGATCTTGTGAAAGGTTATTTGTGTTTCTATGTGTGCAGATTCGTGTTAGCAAGAGCAAAGGGCATCTTAGAGTGAGCTAACAACTAAGGAGTGTGCAGGGACAATCATAAGATCATCGAGTAAAACTTTCATTCCATCAACTCATAGATTTTTTTTCATGTATAACTTAGATCTATGAAAATCTACATATTACATCTTTATTCTGTCTTAGGTCTGGGAAGAGCTTAAGGGAGGTAACTCCTACATGGTTCATTTACCCTACAACAATTGGTGTCTCTAGTAGATTAGTGTCTACAAATATCTATAAGAGTAGGTTGGTGCCTACCAAGTTTTGTACCAATGGGGAGGTGTCTTCAGTAGATTGGTGTCTACAAAGATGTGTAAGAGTAGGTTGGTGCCTACCAGGGTTTGTACCAGTGGCGATTGGTGTCTCCAGTAGATTGGTTCCTATGAAGAAATGTAAGAGTAGGTCGGTGCCTAGTAGGTTTTGTACAAGTGGGGATTGGTGTCTCTAGTAGGTTGGTTTCTACAAAGAATTGTAAAGAGAAGTGTTGACGGATCTAAATTTGTCCGACAATAGTAAGGGGTTACCTTCAGTAAGATTTCCCAATTAGACCTATCACTATTTGGAATAGGGAACCCATCTAGATTCTGGCTCGAAAACCATTCCTAGTTTGGTTCTACCAGTTGTGGCTCGGTCCACCAATGAGGGTAAATGATGGATGGTTATTTAAACGAAAGATGTAGATGAAGACAATGTAAATGAAAAAATCTAATCTATATCTAATCTACCATATCCTATCTAGGAGTGAACTATAGTAATAGAATGAGTTGTAATGAAACTAAACTTATGCATAAACCCCAATCAAATAATTATCATGAAGGCGCATAGTTAGAAACACATGCATACAAGTCTATAACTAGAATAGTCTAAGTCACGTTTTTGCATACATTCACAACTCATTCGCTCAAGACATGTAATATAAGAAAGTGTAACAAAACTGCAAGAAGACATATATTGCATCAGAATAGTCCATAAACAAACATACTCTTACAACTCATGTGAATAGCAAACATTCTGCTTGAAATAGTTCGTAGCAAAACAACAACACATGTGAGTCTTTCTTTCTATCAAAAGCTGGCCCTGAGGGATTCTCCATATTAACGATTTCAACAATAGTACATGAAAAATCTAAGGACAGATCTCCAATTTTAGTTGACATTGTATTCCCAAAGTAGTTCAGAAGTGTACAATGTTTGAAGAGCCAAAAGCCCCTTCTTTGGGTACAATTTTGGTATTTAATGAGGTTCAATGTGATCCTTGGCCTTCTTCCTTCCCCCATGACCTTTCATATTCCAACGTTTGTCCTCATCCTCTTTGTGATGATGAGTAACAAGAACAGTGGTTACATTTCTAATTTTTCTCCTAGCACTGGTGGGCTATCATGGATTTTGGCCATATGTGCCTTGCTGTTATAACCCTAATTTTCACCAGATATGCTTACCTGGCATCAGGCCATCTCAGATTCCTTCTTTGCTAAAACACTACTGAACAACTCCTCTTAAAAACCCCCTTTATAAAGGCCCACATGCCCTGCTCCATTACTGCATGTGTGTACACGCTAGCTGCCCCAATACAACTCGCATGTACTTACAAAAGCACAGAAAAAGGAAAGTTGCTGACGGAACACACAGCTTTGGGTAAGTTAACTAAACCTTTCGGCCATGCATGGCCGATCATTCGACCAAATACTTAGCTCCTTCTAGCCTATAAAAGAAGGGGTAGGGGTCCGATTTGAAAGGGAGAAAAATCATAGTAAAGAGACTATACCAAATTGAGCATTCCCCATGTCCTAACCTTTAGCCATCCTTGTGCAAAGAGAAGTATAGAGAAAAACAGTTGGAGGACAGTTGAAGAGGATCCCAGGACCAGTTTCGAGGAGCAGTGTCGACCACATATTGTAAGTTTTACTCTTGTGAAGATTAATACAAAAAGGAATACTTTTCCCGTCCCGCCATATCATGTGTTCGAGTTGAATGTTTATTTTATGATATTGTCACAACTAACCCAACAATTAGTATATGAAATGCATGTTCACATCTTTTTGTTTTTTCATGTGTGAATGCAGGTCATCTTTGGGAGGAGGCTTGCAGTCAAATAGAGAGTGAAAGAAAAAGGATCGACATCAAACGAAGGACTTAAGGTAGAGTTACCGAATCTCATTTACACCTTGGTATTGCATGAATGTGGGGTTTTGTGTTGGGAGAATAGGAAAGAGTAGAAGCATTTGAAATGGTCATTTTCTACATGCATGATTAGAGCCCTTAAATTCTAAGTCCGTAGGAGGGATTCCCACCCACAACACTTGCACATCATGAAGATTGGCCTAGCCATGGGAGCATCTTCGTCATCCGAGTTTGAAAGTCGATCATCATGGAGATTATATATCTCTTCTTCATCCGTTTTCCTAAGAAGCTCTTGGTTCACCCAAAAATCCAACCACTGATCTTTCGGCACCCATCATCATACAGGTTTATGCTTACAGGAGCCAGACAGTGTCACACACAGCAATGGAAACAAATGTTGCCACTTCTTTTGGGAATTCTTCTATTCCCACTACGAATGTCACCACAGGGGGTGTTCCACCTCCTAACCCACCGTCACCGATCTGAGCCACCATGGTCTCGACTGCCTCTACCTTGAGCAGTGGTCTGATCTCGTTTTTGGTAGCGACCACTTCTCCTTTCACACAGAATGCGACAAGCCCTCCGTTCTCATACAGGATGTCTAGCTCAGGTATAAGCCCTGCACTATCCTAATCCACTTTACAGACTTTAGGTCTGGGGGCAGGGAGATCTAACGCTCCTTTGCAAGGACCCATGGGGGGCACTTCAACTACCTTTAATTATTTCCCTTACGGGGGAGGTAATATACCTCCTTCATCCCCTTCGCTCGGCGGCACCCACCAATAATCCACCGGGCCAAACACACACCATAGTTCACTTGGAGTAGGGAGTCAAGGACCACCTTCTCATAATATGCCGGTAGAGTCGACACCATTTTATTTGTTCGGTGTGTTTGGTAACAACACTTTCTCGTCAGCTGCTTTCCTGAATGGGGGCAACCTCAATTATGGCCAACCTAATCCTATGCAGGGTACTATTCCTTCACAAGGGGCAAACCCAGGAACTTCTTCCACATCAAGACCTTGGAATTCTTGGCAAGGATTAGCTCCCTTGTGAGGAATGCCGATCTGGGGAAATTATTTTCACAACCAATGGAACCCTGGGCAAGGTGCAGTACCTATTCCCATGGGATCGGCATGGGGCAACCCTTCCCAAAGTCCTCCGAATGTAATGCACGCCCAACCATCTACATTCTATTTCGGGAATCAGCCAATGATGTCTCCTCAAACGCAAAATCCGTACGCTGGTCATGGCCATGGTTTTTACCAGAACCCTGGACAACAACCCAAATTTTCCTGGCAACCTGGTGCCATTCAAACTCCAGGCCCCTTTTTCCATGGTTATCACCAACAACCCAAACTACCTTTCCTAGCAACCTTACACTTTCCAAACTTAACAAGGTTGTTGAATGACCCTATTTGTCACGATCCGCGTTGCCCCTCTATGCCGATGAATTTGCCTTCGGACATACCAAAGTTCGAAGCCAAGCCTAACGAAGATCCAGGAGATCATGTGACTTCTTTTCAGCTTTGGTGCTCGTCTAATTCGTTGAAATATGATTCCATACAGTTGTGATTGTTTCAACGTACTCTCATTGGGAGTTCTGCGAAATGGTACATTGAGCTCGACCGCTAAAGATACTCTTCCTTCGACGAATTGGCTATGGATTTCCTAAACCATTTCCAATTACCTGTGAGATACGACGCTGGCACAAAATTGTTGGCCAATTTCAAACAAAAAAAGGCGTACCATATCTCTGATCACATCCGAGAATGGAGACACCAGAAGAGTTTGATTAAGGTGCCAGTCCCACGAGCATTCCTACTTGAGTGGTTCCTTAAGTCTTTGGTCCTAGATTTATCCAAAGACGTCGCGATGTTGGGAGTGCTTTTCGAAGAAGATGGAATCATGATAGATCAACAGCTTGAGCTAATCTATTCTCAGTCTGGTCTACTGTACGAGATATTTCCAGATGTGCCATGATCAATACTTGATAAAACCAAATAGAGATCTAGACCACATGCCGATGGTATCATTGGTTCAGCACAAACAAATCCCGTTGAACAACTGATGAAACAATTGCAGCAATTGTCCATACAGAACACAACGGCTTGCCTTTCAACTATTTCGGCTACTCCCCCTACCCAAATGTTGGATGTACACAGTGTGCAATCGACAAATCCAAAGGCCACCCAACAACCTGATGGAAAGAAGAAACAACGTACGAAGGGTAAGGGGGATAAGAAACCCACTAATAATGTTGGTGAGGGCAACACTGAAAAAAGGAAGTCGAGGTATTCATGTAATCTATGCACGAAGGACCACTCGACTCATCAATGCCCTCAACTTGCGGAGGCCCAAAAGTTATTGTCACAACAGTAGCCTGCCGTGTTAACAAAACCATTTCAACATGGGAAAAATCTATCCCAAGCCTCTATAAGCACGGATGGGGGCATTCAAGGACCCCCTCTGTCTACGTATAATGCTTCATCCTTGAATGTGTATATGATGAAAGGTGATGCCTATATATCGACTAGAGCACATGACTATGGAAAGCCAAGAATCTCTGAGAAAGGTAAAGAAGCTGAGATCCCATATCTTCCTCTCCAGATAGAGAATACGTTGGGTGAAACAATGACACACATCCCAAAAGGTGCGTTCAAGAAAGCTTCTCACAACCCAAATGCAAGGGCCGCCCAGAATTAATTTGTGGTGGAGGATTTTTCTCAAACACCTTGTGCAATGTCTTCTTTGGAGGTCCTCCAGAGCTGCCCTTCCCAGAGAAAGGCTCTGTTAGCCGCTTTAGGATCTGCTGAGACTTGTAACCCGGGTACGATCATGCTTGATACGACTGACTTAAAACCTCGTCTCCCTTACCACGTAGAATTTTAGATAGTAGTGGCTTACTCCACGAAAACGTTTCCCCAAAATATTTTCCGCACGATGGTTGATGAGGGTGCCTCGACATGCGTATTTTCTTTGGCATGTTGGAAGGCCATTGGCCAACCCGCTTTGTCTATGTCACCTACTCTTCTTACTACTTTTGATGATCGTTTGTTCCAACCACATGGCATCATCCCTTCTTTCCCCATGCAGTTAGGAGGGAAGACCGTGTGTGTCGAAGTTGAAGTGGTCGATGCACCTATTGACTACAATCTCTTGTTAGGAAGGAGTTGGACCTATGCCATGCAAGTAGTGGTCGCTACAGTTTTCCGTGTCTTGTTGTTTCCACACGAGGGTCAGATCGTGACCATTGATCAGCTATTTTTCTCTCGTCCCGACCTTTCATTGGAGGCATCTACGGTCCCAATGATTGATAACCCTCAGCCCAACATCGTTAACGTAGGGGTTGGTTTGTGCCCACCTTTGATGGGTACTTATGATTACCCACCTCCTTCATACGATGTTAAGTTTGTATCCAATCATCCTAAGGTTGAGATTTTCTAGGTATCGTCATTTCGTACAACCTACTTCAATGATCTGTGGACTCTTCCTTCCCCATCACTCACGATGGAAGGGACAGGGCATCATGGTATGGCCATGCCCTTGTCTGCGACGGAATTTGTGTTCTATACAGTCCAATAAGCTTCCACCGACCCCGATCCGACTCCCACACAAGATTTAGATATGATTCTAGAGCCTACTTGGTCTCAAGGTTCCCTTGCCGATACTGACTCTTTAAACTTAGTCTTTCCATTAGACGAAGCGATTATCGAAGCAATGACTAGTCCGAACAAACCCTGGGATGATCTCCATCATAGATCTTACTTCCTCCCAGAATTACAAATATTTGAGGTAGGGGAATTGACTTTGACTATGACTGGAGACAAGTCTTGTCCTATCAACCCCTTGGCTACACACGTTGTTTATGCCGAAGGAAATATGGGAACTATCGGTGAAACGATTCCTATAGATATCTCCAAAAACCCTGGTATCGTGGAAAATTTCTTTGTCAGAGAAGACTACTCCCCTGAGATGATGCCAGGAATTGACCCACGAAGTGTTGAGCACGAGCAATATTTGTTGTATTTCAAGATCCCTTTGAAATCCGAAAGCAACATCCCACGTGACTGTATTTATGTTTTTCGATCTCATCCAGATTAACTGAGAAAAGAAAACAATGACGAGTCTTCTTTTAAGGCCTTTTCAGACCCTCTAAACATCAAAAGATTGCCAAGAGATCTTGTGGCCTTTCACGCTCGTTAAACTGAAATTTGAATTCACGTCTATCCAGCAGTAGTTTACCCCTTTTTCGGTCTGGATGGTCAACTGTATGAACAAAGGTATACTCTAGAGGCCTCAGATCTCTAGAAGAGTACCCTCAGGTATAATTTTAACTCTTTTTCGGGCCTGAGGGACTAAATTTACGAAAAAGGAACCCCCACAGAGTCCATAGTTAAGCTCTTTTCAGACTCCCTAAAATTGAAAATATCACCGAGTGACCTTATTCCTTCACACTCGTTAAAATGGTCTAGAAGAACATTCTTGACGGAGTCCATAGTTAAGCTTTATTTAGACTCCTTAAAAATGAAAAAATTGTCGAGTGATCTCGTCTTTATCACACTCATTAAAATGGTTTTGAATAGACGTCTTGTCGGTGCTAGTTTACCCCTTTTTCGAACCGACTAAACTACCTTTGAAAAAGGTACCCCATTGGAGTCTCCTTTTACATTTTTTCAGACTCTCTAAATATGAAAAACCACCGAGCTTACCTTCTTTGGGCTTGTTAAACTTACATTGAAGGATGTTACCATTGTGTTTCTTATTAATCGCATTTGCATACCCACGTCTTTGGTCTAATGCCGGCTCCATGTTGTTCTCAACCAAACCATCTGAAAAATGCCTTATACGAAAGCCCTGTAGCACTTTTCCTTTGCGTCTTGACACCTTTGGCCCCATGAGGGATTTTTTTTGAGTGTCCTTGCTTTGAACATCAGTCTTGTCCTTGCGCCTCGAACTTGTATGTTTGCGACACTCATTCCTCCTTTGTAACATAACATTCTTTTATTCTTTTTCCAAAATTATTGAAAAAGACAAAAAAAATCAAATATACCCCAAAAAGAGGAAGGGAAAAGTATTTTCTTTGTATTGGCAACACAATGAGTCACCCTTGGATAAATCACATCCTTCCATTTGTTCGTCAAGCCCTGGGATTTAATATGACTAGGAAGCTGTTCCTGATACATTGAGCTATGTCCTCCTCTGTTTGTTATTCTTCCAAACATATGGAGAGTTTGCGTTGCCCCCTGCCTCGTGAACTTATGTTAATGCCATTCTTCCTGAGTCTCATCATTTGTCATTCTATTGTCCAGGGGAAGTTTTTACCAATCTTGAGTCATCGCCTCTGTAGTTTGTATCTTTCCCTCATCCTCGACCATCCTCAAAGTCCAATCAAGTATTTGTTCGAAATCAATGAAGCCTTCAGCCTGACCATCAAAATCCTCTAGTTCATGCCCAATGAGCCATCAAAGACCTCTGGGTAGTGAATTCGTACACTCATATTACACTCCTACCCAAGTTTTGAATATTTTGAAGTTGTTGCGTGAGCTCTGAAGACCTCATCTCCAACCACCAGGCCTTATCAGCTTCTAGAAGATGGATACTATACATGTATATCTTTTTTGATTTTGAGATGTAGCTTCGCTATGAATTGCTCGCGGCTACACTTTATATAGTTATATGACATGGATCTACAGTGTATTTGATTGGTAGCCATGATTTTATTTCATCCCGAGCATGGGTATGCCCGCCTCGGTGAGACAATTGTTATTTTGCAGATGGCACCTCCCAATTCCTGGTCCCTGGGATCACTTATTTGGAACGGTGGTGAAGATTGATAATGTATTTTGGCCATCCGATTCTCTTATGACCTCACACATTAGGGGGCATCTATTATAACCCTAATTTTCACCAGATATGCTTACCTGGCATCAGGCCATCTTAGATTCCTTCTTTTCCAAAACACTACTAAACAACTCCTCTTAAAAACCCCCTTTATAAAGGCCCACGCACACTGCTCCATTACTGCACACATGTACACGCTAGTTGCCCCAATACAACTCACATGTACCTTCAAAATCACAAAAAAATGAAAGTTGTTGATGGAACACACAACTTTGGGTAAGTTAACTAAACCTTTCAGCCATGCATGGCCGGTCATTCGACCAAATACCTAGCTCCTTCTAGCCCTATAAAAGAAGGGGTAGGGGTCCCATTTGAAAGAGAGAAAATTCATAGTAAAGAGAATATACCCAATTGATCATTCACCTTGTCCCAACCTTTAT
>ML789438.1:313016-332565 GCA_009831015.1 Picea engelmannii
CTTAGAAAAAATAAATCCTAGGTGTGTGTGAAGTAACCCCAACACCCCCAATGAACATCACTATGGTGAAAATAAAGAATGGGTCTCGGGAACGAGGCCTTGTTGGGTACCCAAATACAAAAGATACACTTAAATAAAGTGAGGAAAGAGGGAAAACCTCATGGGAACCCCCTCCCCCCTCAAGGTACAATGTATGTAAAAAGAAGAATTGACAGTTGCTAGGAAACTGTGTCCTTCAATCCAAGATGACTTCGCAGAGAATGAAACTTTTGCTCAATGAAGGTCTTGGTGAAGATGTATGTCATCTGTTCTGCTGAAGTACGGAACTGTAAGTCGATGATCCCCTCATGTACTAAGTCCTGGATGTATTTCATGTGGATCTTGATATGCTTTGTCCACTGTCTCTGAACTGGATCTTTGCAGAACTTCAAAGTGCTCTGGTTGTCAGACTAGATGATGATCATCCGATGAAACTAAATGCCCAACTCAGTGAGATTTTTTTTTAGCCACATAGCTTGAATGGTTATGTTAACTACCCCTCTGTACTCTACCTCGGCTGAATATGGAGCAATGAAAACCTACTTCTTGATCGACCAACAGATAGGCCCAGAACGAAGACTAAGTGAGTAACCAGATGTGGAATTGCGATCAATGCTATTTCCAGCCTAGTTAGAATCAATGAACTCGATGAGATCCAATGTAGTTTTTGCTGCATAATGAATCCCAAAGGCTATGGTGCCCTGTACGTATCGAAGGATATGATTTTCATCTTTCCAATGTAGCTCATGTGACTCCTGCATGAACCTGGAAACTGCACCAACTGCATAGGAGAGGTCTGGTCTGGAGTGTGTGAGATACAACAAGCTCCCCACTAGTTGTCTGTACAGTGCATTTTCAACCAGTGGAGTGTCCCCACCATCCTCAAGTTTGACTCCTGATAGGAAAGGAGTCTGAGCAGACTTGTAGTTTGTCATGTGAAATATCTCAAGGAGATCTCATTCATACTTGTCCAGAGACAAATTGATGCCTGATGCATCTTGAATGATCTCGAGTCCAAGGAAGAAATGTAGCAGACCCATTTCCATCATTAGAAACCCGTCATGTAGAGTCCTCTTGACTGCAACAATTGTTGAAGTTGATCAATTGGTGATCAACAAATCATCAACATACAAAACTAAGAGTAGAAGTGAATCAGTCATCCTGAGCATGTAAATATTCGGGTCTGATTTACAACGTACAAATTTCTGTGACAAAAGGTAGGAGTCCATCTTGGCATACCATGCCCTTGGGGCTTGCTTAAGGCCATAAAGAGATTTCTTCAGTTGACAGAACAAAGATGGATCCTGCATAAATCCCCGGGGTTTCTCCATATATATCTCCTCAGAGAGATCGTCGTGAAGAAATGCATTCTTCATGTTTATCTGATGGACTTCCCATCCCTTGTCTATCGCAATGGAAAGTGCCAATCGTATGGAATCCATTTTCACTACTGGAGTGAAGGTCTCATCATAGTCAATGCCATGCACCTTCTTAAATCCTTTGGCAACAAGCCTAGCTTTGTATCTTCTAATCTGTCCATCCGCTGCGCTCTTGGTCTTGTAGACCCATCTGCACCTGACAAGTTTCCTTCCAGAAGGAAGGGGAACTAGATCAGGGGAACTAGATCCTAAGTCTGGTTCTCGAGGAGGGATTTGTACTCCTTCTGCATGGTGGATTCCCAAAAGGGATTTCTAGCATCCTCGCCATAAGACTGTGGATATGAAGACTAAACCAGGAAAAAATTCCTATGTGGAAATGGTTCATTGGAAGTGAGTGCAAGAGGAGGCTCCTCGAAATCAGATCGAGTCCTCCTAGTATCGGTCGGATCCCCAACAAGATCCTCTGCATCCTGAAGAGTAGTCTGGGCCCACTTGGGCCTTTGCTCTGGCTCTACATATACATATGGATGCATTGACTTTGCATCTGACTATACTGACTCTGTATCTCGATCATGTGAATCCTATCAATCAGAACTCTCTTCTGAAGAAGAGTCAGCATGTGCATGCTCATCATCTCAGACAGGTGGAAGAATAAAGGTGTCTACATGTGGCTGCTGAGGTACATGTGAGACACTTTCCTCGAATTGGAAACTATGCTCAATGATGAGCCGGTCTGATGAAAGATCTATGAGTCTATATTCCTTCACAACGTCCGGGTATCCAACAAAAATACACTCAGTGCTATGTGGATCAAGTTCCTTCCTCTTTTTAGAGGGAATCCAAGCCCATGCACGTGAACCAAAAATATGAAAGTGGGTCACTTCCAGTTTGAGGCCACTCCAAGCCTCATAGGGGGTCTTATCCTTGAAAAATCTATGGGGAGATCTATTTTGAATGTAGGTTGCACAATTAAGTGCTTTGACCCATAGTCTCTGTGAACGTGACTTTGCATGTAGCATGAAAGATGTTTTTCCGCTCAGCAACTCTGTTTTGCTGTGGAGTATAGGGAACTGTGTGTTGCAACTAAATCACTACCTCATGATAAATATTCTTGATCTCATGGTTGACATACTCTCCCTGGTTATCAGTTCAGAGGACTTTGATTTTATTTCCTGACTGTGTCTCAACCATGGCTTTGAAATCTTTTAGGTGTTGAAAGACATTTGATTTTTTCCTGAGAAAGTAAATCCATGTGAAACATGAGAAATCATCAACAAAAATAAGAACAAACCTCTCTTTTCTGATTGATGGATGCGGAAAAGGGCCCATGAGGTCACTATGGATCAGATCTAAAGGAGAGGAATCTCTCTGAGTCTTTCCTTTGTCGAATTTATCTTGAGGGTTTTTTCCAAGAACACATCCCTCACAGATTCCTTTGGAGAAATGGATATCTGGTAGACCATCAAACAATATTTTATTGCTAAGTTGTTGCATGTATCTGAAATTCAAATTCCCAAACCTTTCGTGCCATATCCTACTGCTTACATCAGCATGGGTAAGCAGTAAAGAAAAATTTGGCTCAATAAATTCAGAAAATGTATACAATCTAGATTGATGATTTACCTCACCGGTAGTAACCTAGAATTGGTTTGCATGTCATAGATGTCCACTGCATCAGGTGTGAATATGAATTTATTTCTGGTGCCAAAATTTGTCATCTGATACATGGAGAGAATATTGACAGAAAGTTTGGGAACGTGCAACACATTCTCAAAGCTTCCGTTGGTGAGTTCAATCCTTCCTTTGTTGGTGACCTCGACTAGAGAGTTGTCCCCCATCAGAATAGGAGGACATTTGCATGCATCCAATGAAGAATAGACTTCTTTTGTGGTATCCATGTGATGTGATGCTCCTGAATCTACGATCCAAGCATTGGGAGAGGAGTTGATGGCAATCAAGGCATGAATAGAATTTCCTTTCTTGGGATTTTGATATTCTGGATTCTTCTTCTTGGCACCCTCGGGGATGCGATATCCAAGGTTATTTTGCTGAAGTATTTGAGTCATTAGATCTATTTTTTTTTGCATGCACACTGATTCTAGATGGAATCCTTTATGGCAGTATGTGCATTTCTCCCCTTTTCTTCCCTTTCCACCTTTGGATCCAGAGGCATCTGTGAAGGGTTTTGAGTACCCTTCCTTATTTGGATTTACATCTGCTTTATTTTAATCTTTATCTTTATATTTTTTATCTTGATGAATGCTTCCATTTTTCACAGTAAGTTCATGCGCATTTGGGTCTTTGATTTTTCCCATGTTGATGAGCTTGGTCTGCTCTTGTGTCAGGGATTCGATAAATTCCTCAAGAGAAGGCATCTTCTAGGTGGCTCCAGAGGAAAATTTGAATAAATGTAATGTGGATACGAACACTATGAATTCGGGACCAAGTTTGGAGAAAATGGTGAGAACAATTTGTTTCTCCGCCTTAGATTTATCAACCCCGCAAGCATTGAGTTGCGACAATAAATCCTTAAATTTTGGAAAGAAATTTTGGAGATTGTCGAAGCTTTTTGGATCCAATGTGAGATATTTCACCTCGAGCATGTGTTCCCTCATCTCATAATGTTTTAAAAATATCCCTTCCATGGTGTTCCATGCTTCATTGGGGGTTTTACAGGAAGTTATGTGAAAAAGGAGATTGAGAGAAATGAGACTGCAAATTGTTTTGAATGCTTCATCCATTCGATTTAGATACTTGGATTTTTTTATGAATGATGTTGGTTCTATTTCCATGTTCATGGTTAAACTGTATAATCCTTTGCTTTGAAGATGCATGATTATCCTCTCCTTCCATGCAAAGTAATTGTAAGGTGTAAGAATGAATTCTTTTGGGAATTCCATTTTTCCGCTGTCTTCAATCTTTGGTACCTACAAAAATAATTCGGTGTGTATTTTTCTTAGAAGTTCGTTGGCTCTGATACCATGTAAATGTGTTGAACCTACACAGAATATATCTAGCTAGAAAATACCACACACAATTGCAGAGATAAATTGAGAAACAAGAAGCAAGAGACAAAGAATGGAAGAATTCTCTTTAACCAAATGAATGAATGATAATTTACACATGAAATACTCTGTATAACTCAACCAATGGGCACTGAAGGAGAAGCCAATGTTCCATAGTGGTGTTCAAGAGTGATATGGACACACACGAGCAGTTACAGGAGTAAACTGCCACCTAGTCTAGTCTCTCGGGAAGTTGTGGGAGTGAACTGCCACCTAGCCGAGTTAACTAGTTTATCAGTCTTCAATTAATTGACTGAAATAGAGTGAAGTGAGGAGGAGATCAGTGAATCATGGGTAGTGTGCTAGTCTGGTGATGATCCCAAGGATAATGTGCATTATCTAGTGATGATACCAATGTTGCATGGTGAAAATACCATTGTAGCATCTAGACTCCACTCAACTAGTCAAACTGAAGTGAAAACTGAAGAGAATATTCTCCCTAGAGGAACATTCTTCCTAAAATATATGAGACTGAATAATGACTAATAGACAAGGAAAAACCTTAAGAAAAAATATCTTAGGTGTGTGTGAAGTAACTCCAATACTAACCCATGGGTTTGAAATCCCATGGTATTTCCCTATGTATTTTCCCATGGTATTTGAAAAAGTGAAATAAAAAAAGGGAATTAATTATTTAATTAATGGGTGCCATATTTTTTGAATTAACATGTCCCTTCATGAAGGGTTATGATAAAGTATAAAAATAAAAATTATTAAGAGAAAGTGTGTGGGTGAAAATTGTAATAACAGTTGAAGAAGTGGATGAGAAAAGGTTGGATATCATTCCAAAAGGGGAGAGTTGCAAAATCAATTTCAAATCAATTTGACATTTTCACTATAACTTATTTTCTGGGACGTTTTAGACCATAAAGTTTTGAGGAAACAAAGGCAATATCTTTGGGTACATGTGATTAAAATTTCATCTATTGGTTCGCTATATTTTCTTAGATATGCCCTGTGGAAGTTAGGGTTCCTGAATGCTCCTAAAATCAATTTCAAATAGGTCAGTTTGACATTTTCCCTATAACTTATTTTTCAGAACATTTTAGATCGTAAAATTTTGAGTAGACATAGGACATATCTTTAGGTACATGTGATTAAAATTTCAGTTGTTGTTTCACTATATTTGCTAAGATATGCCATGTGGAAGTTAGGGTTCTTGAATGCTCCTAAAATCAGTTTCAAACGGGTCAACTTGACATTTTCACTATAACTTATTTTCTGGGATGTTTTAGACCATGATATTTTGAGGACATAGAGGTGATATCTCAATGTACATGTGGTTAAAATTTTATATGTTGGTTCACAATAATTTCTTAGATATTCCCTATTGAAGTCAGGGTTTTTGGATAGTCCTAAAATCAATTTCAAACATGTTAGTTTGAAATTTTTGCTATAACTTCTTTTTTGGGACCTTTCAGATTGTGAATTTTTCAGGGATCCGAGTAGACATACAGAAGTACCTACGATAAAAATTTCAAACTTTGGTTCTCTATACTTTCTGAGATATACCCTATGGAATTTAGGGTTTCTCAATGATTTTGTAATCAATTTCAAACAGGTCAGCTAGGCATTTTCTCTATAACTTCTATTTTGGACTTTTTAGACCATGAAATTTTCAGGGGTATGAGGAGACATACCAAAGTACCTCGGGTAAATGTTTCAGAATAATATTTAAAAAATTGGATACATGGCATGCTGTATAAGTTCATTCTTGGGAAAAGGCAAAAAACAACAAGCTTTGGGAAAGTTACCATAAAGTTCATTTGGAAATTCAAATTTTGGTCAGACTTGGTGAAGGAAGAAGTAGCAAGAAAACTGAGTGAAGGTAATTTGAATGTTATCATATTTTGAATAATTTATATGTAATAAAGAAGAAATTGTAACTTGAAGGTTGGTGTCGCTCAAACAAAGATATTTGTGTCTCTTGCTAAGTTGGTGCTTAGTGGTGTGGATTGGTGTTATACAATTATTTGTCACCTGATCACCTAATGGGAATCATCTAAAAGTTAGCAGTTTGAAAAATTGAATTATACCACTTTTCCCCTGATTTTACAGCCCCTTTTTGTTTGGTCATTGGTTGTCCCTTTACAACCGATGACCACTATTGTTGGACATTCCTTGGCCTCTTTCAAAGGGCGATCGGTCCCTCCCTAGAAGAATGCATGGAATGACCGGGTCTATTACTCCCTATTTAGGATTAGTTTCCAAGAGATGAGATTAAACATAGTATTTTTCTTGGTTCAACCTCAAAAATCTTGTTATCTTGGGCATCTAGATCCTATCTAGATTAACCTTTGATATTATCTCTATTATCCTATATATTGAGGGTTTCTCATGGGAAAAGGGGAGAGAAAGGAGAAAGAAAAATTATATTGGCGGTTTGATTATAGATCTTGGGCAAGGAACTTGGGAAAGGACTGCATCAACTTCCTTGATTGTAACTTGTACACCATTTTTGCATTAATAGAAGATGTACATGATTTTCCTCCTTACTTGATTGTATGTAATTGTTATAATCTTTGTAGGGAATTGATATTCTTATGTTATGTCACTAGATCTATTATCCGTTTATACATGATTCATTTGATCTTGTGAAAGGTTATTTGTGTTTCTATGTGTGCAGATTCGTGTTAGCAAGAGCAAAGGGCATCTTAGAGTGAGCTAACAACTAAGGAGTGTGCAGGGACAATCATAAGATCATCGAGTAAAACTTTCATTCCATCAACTCATAGATTTTTTTTCATGTATAACTTAGATCTATGAAAATCTACATATTACATCTTTATTCTGTCTTAGGTCTGGGAAGAGCTTAAGGGAGGTAACTCCTACATGGTTCATTTACCCTACAACAATTGGTGTCTCTAGTAGATTAGTGTCTACAAATATCTATAAGAGTAGGTTGGTGCCTACCAAGTTTTGTACCAATGGGGAGGTGTCTTCAGTAGATTGGTGTCTACAAAGATGTGTAAGAGTAGGTTGGTGCCTACCAGGGTTTGTACCAGTGGCGATTGGTGTCTCCAGTAGATTGGTTCCTATGAAGAAATGTAAGAGTAGGTCGGTGCCTAGTAGGTTTTGTACAAGTGGGGATTGGTGTCTCTAGTAGGTTGGTTTCTACAAAGAATTGTAAAGAGAAGTGTTGACGGATCTAAATTTGTCCGACAATAGTAAGGGGTTACCTTCAGTAAGATTTCCCAATTAGACCTATCACTATTTGGAATAGGGAACCCATCTAGATTCTGGCTCGAAAACCATTCCTAGTTTGGTTCTACCAGTTGTGGCTCGGTCCACCAATGAGGGTAAATGATGGATGGTTATTTAAACGAAAGATGTAGATGAAGACAATGTAAATGAAAAAATCTAATCTATATCTAATCTACCATATCCTATCTAGGAGTGAACTATAGTAATAGAATGAGTTGTAATGAAACTAAACTTATGCATAAACCCCAATCAAATAATTATCATGAAGGCGCATAGTTAGAAACACATGCATACAAGTCTATAACTAGAATAGTCTAAGTCACGTTTTTGCATACATTCACAACTCATTCGCTCAAGACATGTAATATAAGAAAGTGTAACAAAACTGCAAGAAGACATATATTGCATCAGAATAGTCCATAAACAAACATACTCTTACAACTCATGTGAATAGCAAACATTCTGCTTGAAATAGTTCGTAGCAAAACAACAACACATGTGAGTCTTTCTTTCTATCAAAAGCTGGCCCTGAGGGATTCTCCATATTAACGATTTCAACAATAGTACATGAAAAATCTAAGGACAGATCTCCAATTTTAGTTGACATTGTATTCCCAAAGTAGTTCAGAAGTGTACAATGTTTGAAGAGCCAAAAGCCCCTTCTTTGGGTACAATTTTGGTATTTAATGAGGTTCAATGTGATCCTTGGCCTTCTTCCTTCCCCCATGACCTTTCATATTCCAACGTTTGTCCTCATCCTCTTTGTGATGATGAGTAACAAGAACAGTGGTTACATTTCTAATTTTTCTCCTAGCACTGGTGGGCTATCATGGATTTTGGCCATATGTGCCTTGCTGTTATAACCCTAATTTTCACCAGATATGCTTACCTGGCATCAGGCCATCTCAGATTCCTTCTTTGCTAAAACACTACTGAACAACTCCTCTTAAAAACCCCCTTTATAAAGGCCCACATGCCCTGCTCCATTACTGCATGTGTGTACACGCTAGCTGCCCCAATACAACTCGCATGTACTTACAAAAGCACAGAAAAAGGAAAGTTGCTGACGGAACACACAGCTTTGGGTAAGTTAACTAAACCTTTCGGCCATGCATGGCCGATCATTCGACCAAATACTTAGCTCCTTCTAGCCTATAAAAGAAGGGGTAGGGGTCCGATTTGAAAGGGAGAAAAATCATAGTAAAGAGACTATACCAAATTGAGCATTCCCCATGTCCTAACCTTTAGCCATCCTTGTGCAAAGAGAAGTATAGAGAAAAACAGTTGGAGGACAGTTGAAGAGGATCCCAGGACCAGTTTCGAGGAGCAGTGTCGACCACATATTGTAAGTTTTACTCTTGTGAAGATTAATACAAAAAGGAATACTTTTCCCGTCCCGCCATATCATGTGTTCGAGTTGAATGTTTATTTTATGATATTGTCACAACTAACCCAACAATTAGTATATGAAATGCATGTTCACATCTTTTTGTTTTTTCATGTGTGAATGCAGGTCATCTTTGGGAGGAGGCTTGCAGTCAAATAGAGAGTGAAAGAAAAAGGATCGACATCAAACGAAGGACTTAAGGTAGAGTTACCGAATCTCATTTACACCTTGGTATTGCATGAATGTGGGGTTTTGTGTTGGGAGAATAGGAAAGAGTAGAAGCATTTGAAATGGTCATTTTCTGCATGCATGATTAGAGCCCTTAAATGCTAATTCGTAGGAGGGATTCCCACCCACAACACTTGCACATCATGAAGATTGGCCTAGCCATGGGAGCATCTTCATCATCCGAGTTTGAAAGTCGATCATCATGGAGATTATATATCTCTTCTTCATCCGTTTCCTAAGAATCTCTCAGTTCACCCAAAAATCCAACCACTGATCTTTCGGCACCCATCATCATACAGGTTTATGCTTACAGGAGCCAGACAGTGTCACACACAGGAATGGAAACAAATGCTGCCACTTCTTCTGGGAATTCTTCTATTCCCACTACGAATGTCACCACAGGGGGTGTTCCACCTCCTAACCCACCGTCACTGATCTAAGCCACCATGGTCTCGACTGCCTCTACCTTGAGCAGTGGCCTGATCTCGTCTTTGGCAGCAACCACTGATCCTTTCACATAGAATGTGACAAGCCCTCCGTTCTCATACAGGATGTCTAGCTCAGGTACAAGCCCTGCACTATCCTAATCCACTTTACAGACTTTAGGTCTGGGGGCAGGGAGATCTAATGCTCCTTTGCAAGGACCCATGGGGGGCACTTCAACTACCTTTAATGATTTCCCTTACGGGGGAGGTAATATACCTCCTTCATCCCCTTCGCTCGGAGGCACCCACCAATAATCCACCGGGCCAAACACACACCATAGTTCACTTGGAGTAGGGAGTCAAAGACCACCTTCTCATAATATGCCGGTAGAGTCGACACCATTTTATTTGTTCGGTGTGTTTAGTAACAACACTTTCTCGTCAGCTGCTTTCCTGAATGGGGGCAACCTCAATTATGGCCAACCTAATCCTATGCAGGGTACTATTCCTTCACAAGGGGCAAACCCAGGAACTTCTTCCACATCAAGACCTTGGAATTATTGGCAAGGATTAGATCCCTCGTGAGGAATGCCGATCTGGGGAAATTCTTTTCACAACCAATGGAACCCCGGGCAAGGTGCAGTACCTATGCCCATGGGATCGGCATGGGGCAACCCTTCCCAAAGTCCTCTGAATGTAATGCACACCCAACCATCTACATTCTATTTCGGGAATCAGCCAATGATGTCTCCTCAAACGCAAAATCCGTACGCTGGTCATGGCCATGGTTTTTACCAGAAGCCTGGCCAACAACCCAACTTTTCCTGGCAACCTGGTGCCATTCAAACTCCAGGCCCCTTTTTCGATGGTTATCACCAACAACCCAAACTACCTTTCCGAGCAACCTTACACTTGCCAAACTTAACAAGGTTGTTGAATGACCCTATTTGTCACGATCCGCGTTGCCCCCCTATGCCGATGAATTTGCCTTCGGACATACCAAAGTTCGAAGCCAAGCCTAACGAAGATCCAGGAGATCATGTGACTGCTTTTCAGCTTTGGTGCTCATCTAATTCGTTGAAAGATGATTCCATACAGTTGTGATTGTTTCAACGTACTCTCATTGGGAGTTCTGCGAAATGGTACATTGAGCTCGACCGCTAAAGATACTCTTCCTTCGAGGAATTGGCTATGGATTTCCTAAACCATTTCCAATTACCTGTGAGATACGACGCTGGCACAAAATTGTTGGCGAATTTCAAACAAAAAAAGGCGTACCATATCTCTGATCACATCCGAGAATGGAGACACCGGAAGAGTTTGATTAAGGTGCCAGTCCCACGAGCATTCCTGCTTGAGTGGTTCCTTAAGTCTTTGGTCCTAGATTTATCCAAAGACATCGCGATGTCGGGAGTGCTTTTCGAAGAAGATGGAATCATGATAGATCAACAGCTTGAGCTAATCTATTCTCAGTCTGGTCTACTGTACGAGATATTTCCAGATGTGCCATGATCAATACTTGATAAAACCAAATAGAGATCTAGACCACATGTCGATGGTATCATTGGTTCAGCACAAACAAATCCCGTTGAACAACTGATGAAACAATTGCAGCAATTGTCCATACAGAACACAACGGCTTGCCTGTCAACTATTTCGGCTGCTCCCCCTACCCAAATGTTGGATGTACACAGTGTGCAATCGACAAATCCAAAGGCCACCCAACAACCTGATGGAAAGAAGAAACAACGTACAAAGGGTAAGGGGGATAAGAAACCCACTAATAATGCTGGTGAGGGAAACACTGAAAAAAGGAAGTCGAGGTATTCATGTAATCTATGCACGGAGGACCACTCGACTCATCAATGCCCTCAACTTGCGGAGGCCCAAAAGTTATTGTCACAACAGTAGCCTGTCGTGTTAACAAAACCATTTCAACATGGGAAAAATCTATCCCAAGCCTCTATAAGCACGGATGGGGGCATTCAAGGACCCCCTCTGTCTACGTATAATGCTTCGTCCTTGAATGTGTATATGATGAAAGGTGATGCCTATATATCGATTAGAGCACATGACTATGGAAAGCCAAGAACCTCTAAGAAAGGTAAAGAAGCTGAGATCCCATATCTTCATCTCCAGATAGAGAATACGTTGGGCAAAACAATGACACACATCCCAAAAGGTGCGTTCAAGAAATCTTCTCACAACCCAAATGCAAGGGCCGCCCATAATTACTTTGTGGTGGAGGATTTTTCTCAAACCCCTTGTGCGATGTCTTCTTTGGAGGTCCTCCAGAGCTGCCCTTCCCAGATAAAGGCTTTGTTAGCCGCTTTAGGATCTGCCGAGATTTGTAACCTGGGTACGATCATGCTTGATACGACTGACTTAAAACCTCATCTCCCTTACCACGTAGCATTTTAGATAGTAGTGGCTTACTCCACGAAAACGTTTCCCCAAAATATTTTCCGCACGATGGTTGATGAGGGTGCCTCGACATGCGTATTTTCTTTGGCATGTTGGAAGGCCATTGGCCAACCCGCTTTGTCTACGTCACCTACTCTTCTTACTACTTTTGATGATCATTTGTTCCAACCACATGGCATCATCCCTTCTTTCCCCATGCAGTTAGGAGGGAAGACCGTGTGTGTCGAAGTTGAAGTGGTCGATGCACCTATTGACTACAATCTCTTGTTAGGAAGGAGTTGGACCTATGCCATGCAAGCAGTGGTCGCTACAGTTTTCCATGTCTTGTTGTTTCCACACGAGGGCCGGATCGTGACCATTGATCAGTTGTTTTTCTCTCGTCCCGACCTTTCATTGGAGGCATCTACGGTCCCAATGATTGATAACCCTCAACCCAACATCGTTAACGTAGGGGTTGGGTTGTGCCCACCTTTGATGGGTACTTATGATTACCCACCTCCTTCATACGATGTTAAGTTTGTATCCAATCAGCCTAAGGTTGAGATTTTCTAGGTATTGTCATTTCGTACAACCTACTTCAATGATCTGTGGACTCTTCCTTCCCCATCACTCACGATGGAAGGGACAGGGCATCATGGTATGGCCATGCCCTTGTCTGCGACAGAATTTGTGTTCTATACAGTCCAACAAGCTTCCACCGACCCCGATCCGACTCCCACACAAGATTTAGATCCGATTCTAGAGCCTACTTGGGCTCAAGGTTCCCTTGCCGATACTGACTCTTTAGACTTAGTCTTTCCATTAGACGAAGCGATTATCGAAGAAATGACTAGTCCGAACAAACCCTGGGACGATCTCCATCATAGATCTTACTTCCTCCCAGAATTACAAAGATTTGAGGTAGGGGAATTCACTTTGACTATGACTGGAGACAAGTCTTGTCCTATCAACCCCTTGGCTACACACGTTGTTTATGCCGAAGGAAATATGGGAACTATCAGTGAAACCATTCCTATAGATATCTCTAGAAACCCTGGTATCGTGGAAAATTTCTTTGTCAGAGCAGACTACTCCCCTGAGATGATGCCAGGCATTGACCCACGAAGTGTTGAGCACGAGCAATATTTGTTGTATTTCAAGCTCCCTTTGAAATCCGAAAGCAACATCCCACGTGACTGCATTTATGTTTTTCGATCTCATCTAGATTAACTGAGAAAAGAAAACAATGACGAGTCTTCTTTTAAGACCTTTTCAGACCCTCTAAACATTAAAAGATTGCCAAGAGATCTTGTGGCCTTTCACGCTCGTTAAACTGAAATTTGAATTCACGTCTATCCACCGGTAGTTTACCCCTTTTTCGGTCTGGATGGTCAACTGTATGAACAAAGGTATACTCTAGAGGCCTCAGATCTCTAGAAGAGTACCCTGAGGTATAATTTTAACCCTTTTTCGGGCCTGAGGGACTAAATTTACAAAAAAGGAACCCCCACAGAGTCCATAGTTAAGCTCTTTTCAGACTCCCTAAAATTGAAAAGATCACCGAGTGACCTTATTCTTTCACACTCGTTAAAATGGTCTAGAAGAACATTCTTGACGGAGTCCATAGTTAAGCTTTATTTAGACTCCTTAAAAATGAAAAAATTGTTGAGTGATCTCGTATTTATCACACTAATTAAAATGGTTTTGAATAGACGTCTTGTCGGTGCTAGTTTACCCCTTTTTCGAACCGACTAAACTACCTTTGAAAAAGGTACCCCATTGGAGTCTCCTTTTACATTTTTTCATACTTTCTAAATATGAAAAACCACCGAGCTTACCTTCTTTGGGCTCGTTAAACTTACATTGAAGGATGTTACCATTGTGTTTCTTATTAATCGCATTTGCATACCCACGTCTTTGGTCTAATCCCAGCTCCATGTTGCTCTCAACCAAACCATCTGAAACATGCCTTATACGAAAGCCCTGTAGCACTTTTCCTTTGTGTCTTGACACCTTTGGCCCCATGAGGGATTTTTTTTTAGTGTCCTTGCTTTGAACATCAGTCTTGTCCTTGTGCCTCGAACTTGTATGTTTGCGACACTCATTCCTCCTTTGTAACATAACATTCTTTTATTCTTTTTCCAAAATTATTGAAAAAGACAAAAAAAATCAAATATACCCCAAAAAGAGGAAGGGAAAAGTATTTTCTTTGTATTGGCAACACAATGAGTCGCCCTTGGATAAATCACATCCTTCCATTTGTTCGTCAAGCCCTGGGATTTAATATGACTAGGAAGCTATTCCTGATACATTGAGCTATGTCCTCCTCTGTTTGTTATTCTTCCAAACATATGGAGAGTTTGCGTTGCCCCCTGCCTCGTGAACTTATGTTAATGCCATTCTTCCCGAGTCTCATCATTTGTCATTCTATTGTCCAAGGGAAGTTTTTACCAATCTTGAGTCATCCCCTCTGTAGTTTGTATCTTTCCCTCATCCTCGACCATCCTCAAAGTCCAATCAAGTCTTTGTTCGAAATCAATGAAGCCTTCAGTCTGACCATCAAAATCCTCTAGTTCATGCCCAATGAGCCATCGAAGACCTCTGGGTAGTGAATTCGTACACTCATATTACACTCCTACCCAAGTTTTGAAGATTTTGAAGTTGTTGCGTGAGCTCTGAAGACCTCATCTCCAACCACCAGGCCTTATCAACTTCTAGAAGATGGATACTATACATGTATATCTTTTTTGATTTCGAGATGTAGCTTCGCTATGAATTGCTCGCGGCTACACTTTATATATTTATATGACATGGATCTACAGTGTATTTGATTGGTAGCCATGATTTTATTTCATCCTGAGCATGGGTATGCCCGCCTCGGTGAGACAATTTTTATTTTGCAGATGGCACCTCCCAATTCCTGGTCCCTGGGATCACTTATTTGGAACGGTGGTGAAGATTGATAATGTATTTTGGCCATCCGATGCTCTTCTGACCCTCACACATTAGGGGGCATATATTATAACCCTAATTTTCACCAGATATGCTTACCTGGCATCAGGCCATCTTAGATTCCTTCTTTTCCAAAACACTACTAAACAACTCCTCTTAAAAACCCCCTTTATAAAGGCCCACGCACCCTGCTCCATTACTGCACACATGTACACGCTAGTTGCCCCAATACAACTCACATGTACCTTCAAAATCACAAAAAAAGGAAAGTTGTTGATGGAACACACAACTTTGGGTAAGTTAACTAAACCTTTCGGCCATGCATGGCCGGTCATTCGACCAAATACCTAGCTCCTTCTAGCCCTATAAAAGAAGGGGTAGGGGTCCCATTTGAAAGAGAGAAAATTCATAGTAAAGAGAATATACCCAATTGATCATTCACCTTGTCCCAACCTTTATCCATCCTTGTGCAAAGAGAAGTATAGAGAAAAGCAGTTGGAGGACAGTTGAAGAGGAGCCCAGGACCAGTTTTGAGGAGCAGTGCCAACCACATATTGTAAGTTTTACTCTTGTGAAGACTAATACAAAAGGGAATACTTTTCCTATCCCGCCATATCATGTGTTCGAGTTGAATGTTTATTTTATGATATTGTCACAACTAACCCAACAATTAGTATATGAAATGCATGTTCACAACTTTTTGTTTGTTCATGTGTGACTGCAAGTCAGCTTTGGGAGGAGGCTTGCAATCAAAGAGCGAGTGAAAGAAAAAGGATTGACATCAAACGAAGGACTTAAGGTAGAGTTACCGAATCTCATTTACACCTTGGTATTGCATGAATGTGGGGTTTTGTGTTGGGAGAATAGGAAAGAGTAGAAGCCTTTGAAATGGTCATTTTCTGCATGCATGATTAGAGCCCTTAAATGATAAGTCTGTAGGAGGGATTCCCACCCACAACACTTGTGCATCATGAAGATTGGCCTGGCCATGGGAGCATCTTCATCTTCCGAGTTTGAAAGTAGATCATCATGGAGATTCTATATCTCTTCTTCATCCATTTTCCTAATATTTTCTTCGTTTCTCTTTTGTCATCCTTAGCTGTAGATTTCATCATGAGAATGTTGAGCACAACCCTCCTTCGCTCGGTACCTGACACCATTCAACATGAAATAGATGAGAGTAAATCCAAATAAACCATCAAGACTAATCATCAGAATGCATATAACTGAGGAATTAAACAATTGAAATATCAAGTAATATTCCCTAGATTCAATCCCTGGTTCGTCTGCTCATGATTGAGGCTATGTGTTTTTTGGGGCTGCCAACAATGTACCATATCTTCATATTGAAAAATGAAGGAAATAATTTGGGAATTTATTAACACCTATAACTATAATGTTGTATCTCGGAAATACCTTTCCAACAGTATAAATAACACACCAAACAAACAGTCGAGTCAAAAGTTATGGTTGTTTTACGAAAGACAATTTTTTAGGTTTCGGAGGAGTTGACACTAACTCCTTTGATTTTCCATCAAAGGAGTTTACACTAACTCCTCCAATTTTCTATTCGGAGGAGTTGATACTAACTCCTCTTATTTTCCATCGGAGGAGTTGACACTAACTCCTCTGATGCACATCGAAGGAGTTTGAATGAAATCCTTTGATTTTCATTAGAGGCCAAGTCATGAACCTTGCTAGGTGAAATATGGAAGCTGAGTTATGAAATTCGTCGAAAGTGAACTGGAGTCTATCTTGATAACTTCTCCGAGTGAGTGATTGTTTCAATATTTGAGCCTAGATGCTACCATGCATCGATGTTGTTCTCATCCCCAGGTGATATGATGTTTGTATATCATCTACTGACTCTCCTCCCAAGGTTATTCAATGATCTTGGCCAATGTAGGTTTTACGTCATCCATATGAGAACCTTCATCGCTTGTTTAGATACAGTTTGTGTAACATCATGGCATTGCTAAAGGGCTATATCAATAATGACTCCATTCCTTTCCCTTCTAGACCAAATGAGCTCATGAATAGGTTCCTTGTCTTGTCGGTTCAAGAATGCAAGTTCTCTGGCTAAGACTACCTCATTTGGAAAAAACATTACACACACTTCTTGACGAGGTTAGGACTCACCTAAGATTTCATGAGAGGTGAATTCAACCTCTGACTTTTTGATGCACAAGAGTTTGATCTAATTTATTCCCATCACATCAGACTACCACTTCCAATTTTCTAGATAAAAGGATTTGCAATCAAAACACTACCACCATGAAATCCTCCATAAACATTATAACAACCTCTTTCTCTGCCAGACTTTCCCCCAACATAACACAGTGAAAACAATCTCTAAAACAAATTTGTGTGTAATGGAATACAAGTCTACGGAAAACCCTCGACTATCATTCGTGATGATAATAGGTCCATCAAATAAGAGAATACATCCATGCATGTGCCACACCAAGATTGAGCCTCATATGTGGCATTGTCCAAGAATTTATAAATCAAATGGTGGACATCACTACTCAGATCCTTCCATAAGAAAAACATTGTTCATGTAACATCAAATTGAAACCATTCAATATTCAAATGGTGCCTTTGGAGAACAAGACTGTTGCACTAGATATTTAATCTTTTAGAGCACCCTTACACTCCATAGACATGAGAACATCAACGCTCCCCAATCTCACAATTCTTGCCACAATGAATCTTCTGAAAAACTGCTTATTGGACTTTCAACTTTCCCTCGAGGGTTTCCCCATATATTTGGCTGATACACTCCAAAACATTGACTTTAAGTCTGCCCAGAATACCAAAGTTGTTTCCAACCAGCCATATTTTTGTCAATTTTGGGAATTTCCTGTATAAGTATTTTCTATCGTAATATGAGAAAAGAGAATAGAGGGTACAAAGAAAAAACGTTTCCACGACAACACCCATGGCCCACATATATACAACAAAGCTATAGTGAGACGACTGGTGCATCCCCGATGGTTTTCAGAGAGGTTTCCTTCAAAACCTCCGATGGTTTTTAAAGAAGTTTCTCCCAACCCCTCTGATTACCTCTGGAGTACTTTCTTCTATCACCTCTGATGAGAGGAGAAGTTCTCTTCAATCCCGCCGATGGCTTCGGAGAAGTTTCTCCCAAAACATTAGATGGTTTTCAGAGAAGTTGTGCTCAACGCCTCTGATGAGATTTTAATAATGTTTTTATTATTGTAAATTCTAACCTTGTACAATGTCTACTGTAAATAGATATTAAGAAAATAACATAAAATATACAATGGCAAATACAAACATTACACAGATATTTTTCCCCTGGAAACCCAAACTGGGAAAACCAACATATATTATATTCATTCATTGTGTTACATTGTTTACAATACAATATACATATAGGAGCCAACGACATCGAAAACCCTAACCCAATGACCTGGATTAGTCCAAAACCCTAATTCCTTAACCAGAAATAGAAAACCATCAACAAAAAACCATGTGTCAAAAAAACCACCTAAATACATGACACGTTCCTGAGGTAGGTGTCATGTTTCCTGAGGATTTTTTTTTTTTTTCAGGGGCTCCACTCCCCTGCACCCCCCGAGCGAGGGCCTAGAACCCCCCCCTCTAACCCCCCTGCACGCCCGACACATATGCTCAAACACTACTACTCATGCAAATAATATATCACATACCCAACATTCTCCCACTTGTTGTTTTCTTTGCATATAGGGGGTTACAGGGTTACATAGTAAAAAAATCTAGGGAAACAATGCCCATGGATCCTCTACACCAAGAGAAGTTATCAGTGCTCACATATTTTGTTAATGAGTCTGCAACATTCTTCAAAGTGTCCACATTCATCAGTGATACTTTCTTTTCTTCAATCATGTCTCTCACAAAGTGATATTGAACATCAATGTGCTTTGTCTTTGAATGATAAGCATGGATCTTTGCCAGAAAAATTGCACTCTGACTGTCACATTCTATCCTTAAAACTTGTTGTACCAACCCAATACCTGAACAAAATCTTTGTAACCATACTACTTCCTTACTTGCATGAGTGGCTGCCATGTATTCAGATTCCGTAGTTGAAAGTGCCACTACAACTTGTCTGTAGTGGCTGCCATGTATTCATCCAACTTATTGCTCCTCTAAATAGGTCAAACACATACCCGCTTTTAGATCTCCTATGATCCAAATCTCTAGCCCAATATGCATCCACAAAGCCATGTATATCGACCTCTCTGTCCAATCCCGGTCTTCCTTCATAGCACAATCCATAGCTAGTAGTGCCACGCAAATACCTGAAAACCCTTTTTATTGCTGTCCAATGCTCCTTCCCTGGTTTTGACATATACCTGCTCAAAACTCCCACTGCATGTGCAATGCCACGTCTAGTAAAAACCATTGCATACATCAAACTACCAACTGCACTCAGATATGGAACATGAGACATGTCCTCCT
>ML789438.1:365457-377774 GCA_009831015.1 Picea engelmannii
TCCTTGTATCCTCATAGTGTGCTATCATTTCTTCCATGAAAATTGTCCAAGTGATGAGTGATTTGCAAGAACAAAGCCATCGATACCATACAAATTGATTAGGTTATAAATATAAAGAAACAATTCGTACCTTTTGTGTATGTGGTACATTATGTAGATCAAAGAATTGCTCCATCTGAAGTATCCATGTGATTGGGTCCTTTCCATCAAACTTCCTCATATCGATCTTAGGAACATGGTTGGTCTTCAACCCAAAGTTGGAGTTTCTCCATTCTGGATTCACCTTCCTTGTTTCCTCATCATGAATTTCATGGGATGCATTTTCACTTTTAGGTGTCTTCTTTGTTACAGAATTTTTCAATACTTCCATGATATCCTCTTTTAAACCATCCATCTTTGCCTCCAACTTAGCTTCCATATCTTCTAGTTCATATTTTGTTACTATCTTATTTTGTAAATCATTTATGTCCCTACACATTTCTTCAACTTCATAAAGAGTCCAAGTAGGATTTTCTGGAGACTTATTTGGTGTAGAAGTTTCCTTTTTGGGTGGCATGTTGGCCAAGTATCACTTTTGAACCTTGATTTTGAGGTGGTTCTGCTAGACAATATTTCTTCTGTTGTATCTCCCAAGTTTAGGCCCTTCTGGGTATGAAACTTTATTTCATGTAGTTCTATGATATTTATTCTATGCAATTCCATAGGTCTGATCAAAATTGGATGTGCCAAGTGGAATTTACAGTAACTTCCCCACAACTTGTCGATTTTTTGCCTTTCCATAAGATCTCACTTGTATAGTGTGCCCCACACAAAATAATTGATATAAAATTATGAAACCTGTACCCAAAATACTACAGACTGTCCATGATCCAATGAAACTAGTCCCACTCAATTTGAATACTCTAGGAAGAAGTTATGATTGTTTTACCTAGAACACCTTATTGATACTAGTCAATAGGACTAGTCAGATACCCTATCTTACACAGGGTGTATATACAAATTTAAGATGACCCAGAAGATGAACTTTTAACCATAGATAAATTAATAAAATTTTTTAATAATCTCCATATTTCAGGGTTTGAAACATTACAAAAAATGTTTTATTGCGAAAATTCGGCAATGACTCATCTCAGGATGATTCTAGAACCCTATCTTGTACATGCTGTATCTACGAAAGTATAAGGCCTCAGGAGATAAAATTTTAACCCAACGTACCTTGATCCGTCTACTAAATATCCTCCAAGACGTTGCTTCTGAAACATTGTAGAAAAAAAAGTTATAGTGAAAATTCCAAGGTGTCTCATATGTAGCAATGAAACCCCAAGACCTTGAGCTCTGATACCATATGTTAAGAACCAAATATCAATATAGCATAGAAAAACCTCAGAAAAAGTACTCAAAGCCATGAAAAAGAGATAATTTTAGATAATAAGCCTCTTCGAGGGGGCAACCTCCTTTTACCCCACTTAAATGTTCAAGTACAAGATGATTCCAAATGAAAATGTTTCCTTGGTATATATAGGAGACTAGGAGGTATAATTACAACTAATGGAATATAGATGACATAAATAAAATAACATTACTAATGTAATATGCCCCAATTAAGGGGTAATGAGCCAATATTAGGGCTTCATATGAACAGATAGGCTAGGAAATCCAAGACCCCAATGTTGGGGGAAAAAACAAAAGAAAGGTAAAATATCCTTGTATGGTGTGTAAGGAGGACCACTTTACCAAAGATTCCCCTAGCCTTGCCGAGGTCCATTAATATCTTGAGCGATGGGGATCTCCTTCCCAACTGGAGTTATTAACCAATCCTCCCCCCTCCCCTCCAACAACAACAATTGGTTTCACAAGTTCCTACACCTCCAACCTAGGGAAATGTAGGGTCCTCAAATGAAAACATTATAATGGTTAAATATACGGTGGCACTACCCAACAGAGTGAAGAAATATGACATTCCCGAGGGGGAACCTTCATCTAAGTATCCTCCATTGAATTCACCCCATAATTTCCCTTTCACATTAGAGAAAATAGATTTCAAACCTACAATCCGCCCTCCAAAAGGGGTACTTCGGAGAACTACCCATAACCTAAATTCTTGAGTAGATCAACATTATAGTATAGTGTAAGATATCACCCAGGCACCATGTGCCATGTCAGCACTCAAAGTATTGCAGAGATTTCCTTCATAGTGTAAATCCTTATTATCATCCATAGGTGGAATAGACCCTTTAGAGTCAAACATTCCTTCCTTCGACATAGAACAGAGTGAGTCATGTCTCTCACACCAACTAGCATTTCAGATCACAATTGGTTGTCTTAATAAGAATATATTTTGTACGGTGATTGCAAAAGGAGTGACTACTTGCATTATGCATTTATCATGTTGGAAATCCCTTGGTTCTCCTCAACTCACTACATCCAAAAACCATCTTAAAATATTTTTATTGAAACTTTTTCAAACGCCATGGAATTCTCACCTCTTTATCCATTGAGCTTGGGGGAAAAAAAGTCATTGTAAAATTCGAAGTGGTCGATGAAACACTCAACTATAATATGCTATTGGGTCGCACTTGGTCCTATGCAATGAAATATGTTTGATCCATTGTCTTCCACTTCATATGTTTTCCCCATCAAGGAAATATAGTCACCATCGACCAACTCGATTATTGCACACCCAACTTGCGAGCTAATCCTAGCAGCAACGTGCCTTTTATAGGTGATTCTTTTGGGGTGTACAAAGGTGTCGATACAGGTATGTTAAAATATTCATCTCTTATGGGGAAATTACCCCTTCCTGTACCTGATACTATCCATATAGCTCCTATCAACAAAATTTTGTCATTTACTAGTGGATTCCTAACGTCTTTTGACCCTTGGGTGGTACCTCCTCTTGAGGATGTTGATAAATATGGAGCATCCATCCCACTCACCATAGTTGATCTTGTTGATATGAAAATCCCATCAGCATCTTTCGACACTGGTCAACACTTCCATTCTCATATGGATTGTGATCAACCTACTTCGCCCATACGAGTTTTTGACTCTCTCAATTCACATGATTTCCTAGATACTAACTTGCCTTCAAAAGAGGCCATTCTGGAAGTCATGGATTCCATAGAAAACCCAAAGGATGAGGTGATGCATTGATCATATTTTCCTGATTATGAACCAATGAGATATAGAATGATGAGCTTCAACCTAAGACTGGGGGCATTTTCCGAGGCATCCAGTGAAACCCCTAGCCTTAACAATTTCCCTCCTCGGGTTTCATTTTCAGAACTTACCAGCGAATTCTATGCTTCCCCTTCCATTGAATATTTGTGTTTTGTACTTCCTTCATGTATTGATGAAGCCCATCAAGGATATTCCATATCTCATGAAACCACTCATGTTGAGTATCTTCGTTCATTGATGTTGAGTATGCATAAATTCATTCCTATGTGGCATGCCCCTGACATGGTGTGCCATATGATGGAAATAATGGCTCATGAGTTCATTGATTATGAAAAATATCCTTGGCTTGAGCCTTGGAATGGGATATACTTTGTGTAAACCATCAATATGCATAGATCCTTGTACATAGGTGTGTGGTGTGAGTGCTTTTGTTTTTCATATATCATATCCAAAAGTCCAAAAATATTTTGTAATTTCACTATGTGGTTTGACCTTGGAATATAGTTTACATGTGATGATAGGATTCTAGAGATGTTTTTTTTACAAATATGGAGACATCCATTGAACTTGAGGTACGTGTTTTCCAAACCGACATATAGGGATAGGTTTTTCCCTACATTTCCCACCTTGCATTATTAACCATCCATATTGCCAACACTATGTCTTAGGTTCAAACTCGTTCGATTGCGACATTAGCCACTCTTGTTGCACGTCGTAACTGGGTCTGTAGTGCCTACCCTTCATGGGTGCCCTAGTTAGAACCCTGATTTCCATTTGGTGCCCATGCTGCATTTTTCCGTAGGCCTAGGATCCCTCCTTTATCTCCAACATGACTTGAATATTGAGCCTCATTTTTCCTCTCTTCGTCTGTATTATGGCCATAACCTGTGGGGGTTCCTAATTTTTTTTACTTTTTCTTAATGCTTCCTGTCACTTCTCTATTGTCTGACCATATGTTGCTTACTGCTTTGCAGTAGCCTTGACCATACACCTCTTGCATTATTTTGCCTCCATTTTGTACCCTTGGAAGAGAACTACTATTGTGAGTATTCATCATTTTCCATGTATTTTTGCATTCAATTTCTTAAGTCATGTTCCATATGCCTAGAACTTCATCACATACTACTCATTCTCTCCAGATGAGATTATTATTACCTTTTTGTCATGCTCGATAATCAACCATGACAAAGGTACACCCTAGAGTCTTCTTTGTCCTTTCAAACTCTCTAAACATGAAATGACAAGTGATCATTCACTTTTTTGGGATCGTTAAATCCATTAGATCATATACAGATTTTTATTTAGGATCTTTCCAGATTCCTTAGATATCGAAAATACTATTGAGCACCATTCTCTGCCCCGGGCTCGGAAATAAATCCGTGGGTGAGCATATCGAGCATAATTCCATTTTATTTCGTGCTCTTTCAAAAATTAAAGAAATAAAAAGAGTGGGGGGGTTTTAGTCTATTCATCTTAAAAAATGGTAGACGTCCATAGAGTCTCCCTTGAACATTGCACATGTTTTGCATCTATGTACATCAGTTGGGTTATCCATTGTCTCTGAGTCATTACCATCTCTATGAGTTCTCATATTTTGTTGACATGTTACTCTTCCAGACACCCATGGCGAGTATTTTTTTCATTATAGAGTCAATGTTTCCAGGTCAAGTCATTTGTCATGCTAGTTTTTTCAAGGGAAGTTATCCTCTGTCAGACACTTTAAATCCTTCATCCCATTTATCTTGGCCATCCCTGAGACAATTGTTCTCTACTATTACACTTTTCACACCATCTACCATTGTATTTTTCGTGTCAATTGATGGGGGATACATCAAGTCCCACCTTCAACAGATTTTGTCTTGTCGATGCCATATCATTATCCAAGATCAAAATCTAGAAACCGATTAGTACCTTGGGACTTGCAGAAATCAATGACAAGTTCCCTCACACTTCGACTATGGGTTTACATCATTGTCTCCTATTGAATGAGTCTACGAGTTTTTGACCACAACTCATCCATTCACACTCGCTAGATTGTACTAGGTATCTTGGGGTCCATCATCATCATCGGTGGATTCCCTCATGTCTGTTAACAATATACATCAATGACCAATAATCAAATAGTTTCTACCATGATCGACATTAAATCATATATTCACATGTTGTAGATTCATACCATTGAAGTTTGGGACAAATACCTTGGGTTGTGTCCACATAATTCATTTACAACATCCCCTCCTAGGTTGCGATGGAGTCATTCATAAGTGATTTATAGATCGCTCGGGCATCGAGTCATCTCACTGATTTGTATATTGTGACATAGATCCAAATTTATACTTGGTCGTGGCTATCCTCTCACTTATGACATGGATCCACAATGTATTCTTTCGTGGCCATGATCTAGTCAGTTGCATCATGCATGGATCCACAATGTACAGTTTTGGCGGCCATGCTTAGTTTCTATTACCGAGCATGGGTATTCTCACCTCAGGGATGTTATTATTGTGTAGGAATTATTATAGTTTCTTCCCATCTTCCTTCACCTAAAGATCTATGATTATTGTTCGTAAAGTATTTCGGCCATCAAACACCTATTCTGACTTCACACTTTAGGGGGCATATGTTATACAGTTATTTTCCACATGATCACCTGATGGATATCATCTAGAGGTTAGCAGGCTGAGACATTGAGTTATGTCACTTTTCCCTTGAGTTTTCAGTATATTTTTGTCTGGTTGTGGGTTGTTCCTTTACACCTCTTGACCCAAAGTTGATGGTCACTATTTTCTCTCTTGCATGTCACGACTGGTAGAAAACTATAGGAATGCATGGCACGATCGAGACTGTTAATCCTCTATTAGGATTGGTTACAAAGAGATGAGATCAAATTTCGGTTTTGTCGTAATACAACCTTGAGAAGTTTGTTATCTTGAGTGTCTAGATTTATCCCCCATCTTATCTCTATCATCCTATATATTGAGGGTCTCTCATGGAAAAATGGGGAGGAAAACAAATTATAATCTTATACTATCGGATTGATCATAGAGCTTGGGTAAGGATATTGGGAATAGCTTCGTCAATTCATTTCATTGTAAGCTTCTTATTTTATTAATAGAAGATGCACATGAATTTCCCCTTTATTTGGCTATATGTGGTCATTATGGTTCTTATAGAGAGTTAATGTTTCCATGTTTCCATGTTATATTATTAGATATGCTATTAATTTGTACATGTTATATTTGATCTTGTGAGAGGTTTTCATTTGTGTTTCCATGTGTGCAAATCTGCAATTCATGAAAGTGAAGGACATTTTCGAAAGAGTGAACAACCAAGGAGCGTGCATGGAAAATCATCAAATGATCAAGTAGGCTTCTTATTCCATTATCTGATAGATTTATTCATGTGTGATTTATTCATGTTTGTACCTCTATTATGTCTTAGGTATAGGAAGAGCCTAAGGGAGGTAACTCATGTTGGGTACAATTATCCTACAACAGATTGGCGACTCCACTAGGGATGTTAGTATTTTTTATCTAGTTTCTTCCTCAGTTTCTTTAAATCTATTTTTTCAACATGCTTGCCTATTTAGGCCCTGTTTTCTTTTTTTTCTACGAGCAAGTCTTTTCTAATTTTGTTTGAAAATTTTCAGTCCCAGATATGATAGATTTGCCTTAGATTTATTATTTTTTTCATATGTATGATCGCGGTCACATGTTTATTATGCATACAAACTGACCCCATTTGTTGTGGTCACAAGTTGCTTCATTATAACGTGTGACCTCCCAAAAACTACAATGTGCAGTGTGCCCAATGCTTGTGGTCACAGGTTGCTCATGTACAACTAGCAACCGATCACTTTGTATTAATTGGAAAGACCTGACCAAGAACTAAAGTGATATTTTTTGAAGGAGCATCCTTGAAATCCAACCCAGATCTGTTTTCTGTTTTTTCTTACAACATTACAGATCTTTCCTAGATATGTTCCAACAGTCATTGCTACAACATTTTTTCAATTCATTTGAAAATTTGTTCTTTTGTGTACCATTTGTTTGATTGATTCAAAGCACTTCTCATTTTCATGGGTATGGTTTGGATTCTCTAACCTTATTCCCTCAATATTTTAGTGTTGGTGGTACCCTTGTAAGAGAGTCCATTTTGTTTTTAAAGATATTTTGGGTGTTCCTTTAGATTTGCTTCCATTGTTTTAAACAAAGCAAACTCTCTTGATTTTCCATCTCATTTCTGAGTCTACTTGGATTTTTTGCTTCATTTGTAATACATTGTTTTCAAATTGTTCATAATATTTACGATATATTGCTGCCCATCCTTTTTTATTTGTATGGTGCAAAAGGTGTGGTTTTTTATTTTGATTAGCATAATCTTTCAAAAAAAAACACAGTTTTTTATTTTTATTTTAAAGATCTTTGCATTGCATTTTAGAATAATTTGGTTAAGAGTCTTTGGTTCACTAGTGGAATTGAAATTTGCATTGTCAAAAACATTTTAAGGAAATTTTTTTCATTTCATTAAGGACTTTCATTTGCATTGGTGCACGTATTTTAAAGCTGTCTCCCATCAAGTCTTTCATTCCATTACCTCTGAGTAAAAAACAACCATTTAAAAGCAAGGGAAATTAAAAGCAATTATAACTTTTTTGTTTGATAGAAAACCAACAATAGCTTAGAATCTAGGGCCTTGGAATAGGTTTGGAGAGTTAATTCTGCAAGGCCACCAAAATGAGGCTAAGACAATTAATGGGTGATAATACATTAGTAACAAAACCAGTTCTGGGAAAGCTCACCTCACACATCGAGTTAAGCACTAGGTCAAGATAGGAAAGTGGCTGAAATATCCCCTCTCCATTTTCTTGGTGGGAATACTTTGTGTATTAATTAGGGGTTTCAAGACATGGACGTCCCTAGAGTAACTCTAACATTCTCAAAATATTGGGTGCCATGACTTGACTTGGTATTCCCTGCCCACATGATAGTCTTGATTGACAATTGTTCCACTCGGTCGCATTTTTGTGAAGTGGTAACATTACTATCCTATCCTAGCTGGTAGCTACATGGGTGAATGCAAGGGGGAATCCTTGTTGTATCTGAGGTAGATGTTGAATCTTCGCTTCAATGAACCAAGGAGGGTATTTTCCCATGGGCTCTTACTTGCTCCTTGGGGGGATGTTGTGTGATGGTTATCGTAATTGCTTCTCATATCTTTGTTGGCGGATTGACATCCCATCTTCAGAAGACTCTTAGAACCACTGGTTTGCTTGCTTGATATCTGATATTTGGATAGGTGTGTGCTCTATGTATTGGTTTCACAATTGGCCATAAGATTGCTTTTTTGATTTATTTAATATATTTTCTTATCTGTCATGGCCGACTTACCCCATCGTCATTCTAGAAGAATTGTCGGGTTTCATCCAGAGATATCTTATCAATATGAATGACCAGTTGTTTGACGACCGATCACTCATCCTCTTCCTTAAACTGAGTTAGAAATTCCCCAATGTTTTGTGCGAAATATACCCTATTATCATTCTCAAAATATCATTGGGTTATCCATACCCAACTACAAAGACCTCTGATGATTTTTCATACAATAGATGAGTTCAACATCTAAAGACACCAATACTATTGACGTGGAAGATCCCATAATAGGAGACGATCCATATGGAGCCATAACCATAAGAGAAGGTCATCTTAAAAGTCCTTCCACTTCTCCTCTACATGAATATTTCCCCCACGTCTTAAGGAAACAATATTATCTTTATAGTGACCCTTTTTCAACATTAAATACACCGATGTCGAGTGGAAACACTACCTCTACCGCTCCAATTTCTACTCCCACAATGTCAAGCACGCTAAGCAGTATCCCAGTAAATCTGTTTGTGCCATCAACTAGTGGGTGGAGCTGGAACCCCACTTGTATCATCAACCACCAAAGCAGGAAATCCACTCGTTACACCATCTCAAGCACCATTTTCTCTTTGGATTCAACCCATAGTCCATCCAATTTTATCCAATTACCAACCTAGCATTTGTCGAACCCCTACCTATGGTTCAAAATCCAATGTAGAACAAATCTCTGCAGCTAATCCATGGAGTGGTTTTGTCTTCTCTTCGGGTAACCCACCGACTGGCCAAAATGCACCTAGTACTGTCTTCCCATTTGGATGGAATTGGAATAATGGAATTAGTGCTAATCAACCTGGTGGAAATCCCTTCCCTAGGGGAAGCAATTTCCCTTAGGGTATTCCCTTCCCAGGGGGAAAAATGTCTGTTTGGGTACTCCCAACTCTGGTGGGAAACAATACCCATGGAATCCTTCCCTTCCTTGGAAGTGTAACATACCCAACCACCCACAGGATGGCCACAGTACCTCAAAAACACACTTCGAAATCGATTTCGAATTCTGATAATAATTAATTTTAAATCAAGAATTAAAGACTCACATGCATTAATCAAGATCCATGCTACAACATTAAATAAATAAATAATGTGTCATGCACAACAAATAACTAGCCAACATGCACACATAAATAAATCTCATAGATAATTATATACACAATGAAATATACATTATACATTAAACATAGAGAGAACTTATCTTTAATTAAACCATCACCAATTGGCTACATACCAAGGATGTTTCTCTCAACCATAGGAACTATTATTCCAATTCTTAATAGCAGTTCACCCCCAAGCATCGTCTATGAATCCATAAGGATGGGTCCTAGGCAAAGTCTAAGACGCACAATAGTTGGCTAATGATCTCTCATGTTTTCCCAACCACACAACAGTCCTAATTTCCAGCTCTCTTTCCCCTTCATCTTTCACAACCCAAAGAAATTAACCCATTTATATGCCATACAGTCCCTCATGCTGTTCCATTTCTCTCTAGGGCTACAGTGCTACTGGTTAGGACATGTCCATGCTGGAACCTCCAAGGATTCTCAATTGCGAACAATTCATTCATAACTACCATTAATATCATGTCCATAGGCATCCATTCCCACCTAGAATGATCATTAATTTATTACAACCATCTAGAAATGTCTCTCCTCTTCCAACTATTCATTTCCACGCTTAGACCAAGAGAAAACTAATTAACAAGAATGAGGAACCAAGAATGAAAGAGTGTTAGGGTCCTAACCCGCACATAGGTAGATCAATATATTCGGATGTAATAAAGGTCAATATTAATAAGGCCTTTCAATAAAATAAAATAAGACGGATGTAAGAATACCTAATAGAAGCTTCCGATTCTAGAAGGATCTTCCTCTAGATGCTTCTCTTGATAGACATATTTAGTATAAATAAGGGTTGAGGGTATGAAAACCCTAGCTGGGATATTATTGTAACAGAGCACTACTCGATTGGAGGTTTCCCCCTCGAAGAGGCCTGTGAACATTGCTTTCTGAATCAAAGTGCTATTTATGTTGTTGTTCTTATATCATTTCTATGTTATTGTGGAGATTATGCTAGATATATTACTGTTATTCTACCATTTCTAGCATTTTATTTCTGTTCTGCATATTTATTATATCTGGTATCTTGCAAGTGGTATCATAGCACTTTCCTTGGTAGAAATTGTGGGAATTTTTTTTCCAGGGTAGAGACGTATTCCGACATCTTTAAGCCACAGGGATCTGTCATTATGCACATAAACCCACAATTGAGGGATTCATACATGCATGAAATACAAGTGGTTCTTAAGCGCACATCTGTTGGCCACCCTTGTAACCCCTGTTGGTACCCCTTCGAGTGGTAGCGCATCAGACAACACCTGTGTATGGATCGACCTAGATTTCCTGAAGCCCTCTTTAGATAAACCTATTGGTCATCAGAATGTTATAGTGTCACTGAGAACAACACTCAGGAAGATACTCTCTAGTACCTGGGTAGTTGGGTAGTATGGCTAAGGGTATGGTCTATCCTCCTTAGTTAGTGCCCTCAGATATTGGGTTGAGTACTACTGTTGGACCTCGCATGTATATCAGACAACTATAGCACAGGGAAAACCTTGGTCTGTATAACCCTTAAATACCTAATCCTTGGGGGACAGAGACATAAACAAATTAAAACAGACTAGATCTATTGCCACGCAACTGTGTTCAGGTTGCCAAGTAAATCCACATTTCTTTCTGGTTAAGCATTTGGGGATTTCATAACCGCAATATTCTTCATACCAAAGTATTATTTGAGACCTATTCCATTGGATTCATCTCTCTTCCCTTATCACATTCATCCATATCATTTTTTCGGCAAAATTTTTGACCCCGCCCGCCCCTTTTCAGTTCACCCATCCTCATGGCCCATACCCATAGCCAAGATATAGAAACTCGCTTCAACACCTTGCAATTTGGTTTCCTCAATACCCAAAAAGAAGTGAAACAACTCAATGCTATTGTTGCCTCCATCGATTCATCCATCAATGCAACCATGCAGTCCACAAGAACTGACCAGGAAGTCAAACAAGAACTGACCACCTAGCTTGAATCTGTCTTTGCATCCCTCTGCACCAAACTGAAGATCCCTACAGATGACCATTTCTCTGAAGCACCTCCAAAGACCAAGGGTGAACATTCCTCCTATTCCCATACCTTTCAGCACCAACACTTTCAACATGACATACGCCTTCCGCTGGTGGATGTGACCAAATTTGATGGCTCAGACCCCACTGGTTGGGTGATCCAAATGGAACATTATTTCTCTTTATATGGCATCACAGATGACTTGGCCAAACTACGATATGGTTTTCTCCATCTAGATCAAGAACGTTGGCAATGGTGGCAATGGAGAAAAACTTCTCGTCAAGGGTATATTGCTTGGACCTAATTTGTGACTGAGCTTTATGAACGCTTTGACACATACACCAACCATTTGGGCCATTCGACAAAGTTGAAACAATCCAGAATAGTAGAAGACTTCATAGCTGCCTTTGAGCACCTTGCTTTTCGAACAGAGGGCATGACTGATGCTTTCTTTAGAGAGTGTTTTATTAGTGGCCTCAAGGAGGAGATTCGGGCCCATGTCCTCATGGCTCGACCCTCGACTTGGGTGGAGGCTACTAAAAGAGATAAAGAAGCACAACAGGTTGTATCATCTCAAAACCGAAAACCCTCCTTTATC
>ML789439.1:0-12213 GCA_009831015.1 Picea engelmannii
TGATGCACATGGATCCTTTTACCCATGATGCATACAGAGAGGCATACATAGAATATGAGGACTTCAAGGAGGTGTTTCAACAACTACAAGGACAAATTCATATAGAATAAGGTGACAACAAGGATGACTATCATTTCTAGAATGGTCTACTCTACAAGATCGACAAGATTTGTGTCTTAAAGATAAACAATTGCAACTTATTAGAGAAGCTCACACCTCCAAAGTTGCAAGACATTTTGGTGTTGGGAAGATAGTTTCCAACTTATAGAGGTACGTTTACTGGTCCACAATGCAAGAAGATGTAGCACGATATATTAGAGGATGTATACTTTGTTCTACCAACAAGCCTAGTAATAGGAAGCAAGGTCTATACCATCCCTTACCTATACCCACTCGACCTTGGGAAAGTATTTCCATGGATTTTGTGGGAGGTTTACCAACAACCATGAAGGGACACGACTATATAATTGTGGTAGTTGACATGATCGACACAAAACTGAGAGAACATTTAGAGTGGGAGAGAGAGTATGGTTACAACTGAATAATGAAAGACTATAGGGTCTTGGTAAGAATATCAAGGCTTTGTGGTATGGTCCTTTTGAGGTATTGGAAAAGGTGGGATATAACACCTACAGACTCATTCTACCCCCATGCATGTGCATTTACTCAATAGTGAATGTGGAGAATCTCAAAATCTATGAGCCCTCCATGTTGGATCAGGAGAAGGAGGAGGTCCTACCTTCCATAGAGGATTTAGCACGAGATGCTCACGCAAAGTTGGAAAACGACAAAGTTTTGCAGAAGTAGTCTATAACTAGAAGACATAGTCAACATGACCTTTGGAAGGTTGGGTTGAAAGGACAACTTCAAGGCAAAGAAAAGTGGTACTCGAGGGAGAAGGCAAATAAAAATTTTCCTCATTTCATTCAGTAAAGATTTTGGGGACCAAAAACCTCCCTAAATGGGAAGGTATGATTGAGATTGGATCATTATATTATTTTTCATCTATCTCAATGCTTTATGGGTGAAAGAATTGGAGGAATCGACTTATAGAGCCATTTTAGTGACTAGTCCAAATATGGAAATTTGGGTCCACAAAACAATCTAAAATATTTCAAAGCCATTTTGATTCATCAAATGACACTTTTTTATATTCCAAAACTTACTATGTAGACACTGTGTATATTTTACACATTGATACCTTTCCAACAGTGCAACAATCACCTCAATCAGAGTTCATAGGCGAAAGTTATGCCTCTTGTAAGTTGACCTATCGTATTGATCACCATGGTGTGAGTGGATGCCACGTAAACCTCCATTACTTAAAAATGTGGGGTTAGCCACATTGTGTATTTTCTAATAACATTATGGAAAGTCCAAAAATTGATCACAATTGAGGGTTGATGAAGTCAAAACCCTAACCCAATATGGCTATCGGGATATTATAAATATCGGGCCGCTAGGAGGAGAAGGGGTTCCATTCTATGTTATTGTATTTTTTCCATAAAAAAGTAGAACAACTGGGAGTGGGAAAATTAGAGAGCATAACAAAGGGAGTTAATTTTTCGTAGCATCCTACTAAGCCATAGGTCTTAGGTAACTCTATAGAGAGTGCCTCCTCCTTTGTACTTGCATTATTTTCGTACCAGAGAAAAGAGAGCAGAGCAACCTCACCTTCTAGCTGGGTTTTTCCCGTAACGGTTTCTCAAAGCAAATCTTTGTGTTATTTTGTGGATGGTGTGTGATTATATTTTACTATTCTCTATTTTATTCATTTTATCTATTTCATGCATAAGCAGAACATCAGTAACTAAATATTCTATAATCTAAAGGAATTAAATCTTCATAGTGTAGATCTTAGTTTTATTTATCAGATCAGTTGTAATGATTTTTTCCAGTGAAATATCGATGATAGTTTATAGATCAATCAAATAAAAAATGACACATAATCATCCTTGACTTTTATATGTCCAACTTAACCATCATGGTTGACTCAATTCTTTGAAATTCTATTGGTTATTGAATTTCCAACTCAAAAAGCATGGTTTTTCTTATAAGGCCCATTTATTGATCAATTTTCCTCTTATGCTCTCGAGTAAAGACACATCTTGAAGTAGATATTCATTCAATCTTCTCTCCTTGCACCTTCATGTGGGGGGGTGTTCACAAATGAAATGAGAATGACACTCTCTTCCACTTCAATGGGGGGAGTACATTAATGAAACTCTCTTGCACCTTAAGGAGGGGAGTGTAATGTCCCTTTCCAAATTAGTCTTCTAGAGGAATTGATGTAATGGCCTAAGTAATTCATGTGGGACATAATCTGGGAATTAAAAAAAGGGAATAAATTGTTAATGTCATCGTAGCGGGAATTAATTAAAAATTAAAGGTGACATTGAGTTAAGTGGAAAAAGGTACGTAAGTGACTATGGGGAATGTGAAAAGTCACTTAAATTGATTAAAGGGTCAAAAATTTCACAAAAGAGTCAACAAATGAATAAAAGGGGAAAAAGAGGGTGCCCTCTCTCATTCTAACATTGGCAATCTTTGATTTCTCATTGAGAGAGCTCATAGTGTCTTTGGAACTCTTGGGACAAAAACCCTAAGAGAAATTTTCAGGGATTGGCTTCAGTGGTGAGACCATCCACCCTAGTTGGTCATTGTGGGAAGAAATCAGTCCAATATTTGTTCATTGTACTCCATTGATAGCATAGTTTCTTTGTGACAACTTTTCTTTAGATGTGTGACCGAGTTTCTTTAAGGTGGCGGCTGAGTTAAGCTTTCAAGGATGAAACTGCTTGAAGAGGTTGAGATATCTACTCGTGGGAGTCTATCCTTCAGCCTGGGCAGTGTATTTCTCCTTGGATTGAGTATTGACTGAGGGAGGATGAGTTTTTTCCCTTAGCAAAGTCATGGGGATGCATAGAATTTAATTTTCTAAAGCTAGGCACATATTTGGAGCTGAGTTATCCCATAGAGGGGCATGCTATTCTCTTGGATGCCTCATCTATTTGACATGCCCAATATTGATCATTTTTGGACTGAGCTAGATAAAGGAGGTGCCGAATATCCTTGATAGTGGACGTGGGGGCCTCTAGAGGCCATTCTTTATTAGTTGGCTACATAGGGAGGTTCTTTCTAGTGCCTAAATATCTCACTACACTCACATTTCCACTGATACACCAGATCTGGGAGCTATTGTAAGGAGGTCAACATTTAATAACATATTCATTTTTTGTGTGTTACACATTATTTTCATCATCCCTATGACTGTTAATGATGTAAAACTATTTGTTGTCTTCAGAGGGATCAGTGGCCCAAATTCCTGAAGTAAGAAGGGAGAAGAACTTTTCCTGAGAGAAGAAGTTGTATTTTCCTTTGTAAAAACCCTATTAAGGAAGATCGTCGCAGGCTGCACTATACACAGGGTGCGGTGATGCCTGATCGCCACCCTCTACCTTGAAAATGGTCTGCGACGTCTTTTCAGGCTGCCCTAAGGCTAGGGTGTGACGATTTTCATACATGGGAAAAACAAGCATCTTCTCGATGCTTCTAGAAGGAGAAGCTTCTATGGTGAGGTGGCCTTCGAACGGTTTGGATCTTACTCACTTTCATGATTTAGTGGGATCATCATAACCTCCTCACCTTATCCTCTTCAGCTTATAAAAGGAGAGGATCTCTCATGGAGAAAGTTAGCTTGATGAGGGTTTGAGTTGTCTTGTAGCTTGGAGTTTTTGGAGCTTGTATGGTGGCTTCGAGTTTTTCTTTGTTAAGATAGATTGTGAGTGACTTCCAGATCTATGATCTCAAAATCCATGGAGTAGAAGTGTGTGGGAAGCAAGGAACTATTGGAAGGAACTTGACAACATCAAGGCATCTGGTTGTATCTTTCTTCCACATTCTCTAATACAGATATACTTTTCTTTCCTATATGAATGCTATTTGTTCATATTGTATGATTCCTTGATCACGTACATAGTTTCATATCAAATAGACTCTGTTATTCTTGTCTTCGTTGGCTTGTATTCATTTGCAGATATTTCTCCATAAGCCTCGCGATGGAGCTTGAATTGCATTGGCGAAGTCGGGTCTTCGATATTTAAAATGTATGTTCTAGATCCATTTCTCATTTGATAATTGAAATCTAAGGAAAGAGTAGTGCACTGTCTTGTTTTGTTCTAGTTTCATAGTGAAGCTAGGGGGATTGATTTGTGTCCGCACTTAACAATTAGCCCAATAAAAAAATTGGCGACTCCACTGGGGAATATATTGTTTTCGTAGTTTGTCTTACTTTCTTACTTTGGTTTCTTGGGTTCTATTTTCTGAGTCACTGGGAGATCCAACTTGACTCTCTGACTGTTAAACTTCACTGGAAAAACCTTGATGCTTTTTATTTTTTCCATTTTTTCCTTTGATCGCCGCACCCTTCTTTGCGGGACAGTGAGACGATCCAAGATCGATGCACCCTGCATTTTTGACACAGTGTTACGATGCTGCACTGTATTTTTTCTCTAGCCTACGGCGACCCGGGATTGTCGCTCTGTGTTGGTCTTACAGCCTGCGAGGATTTGGGAAATTTTTATCTTTTGGTGGTTTTTCCTTACCCAGATCTGTGGTAAGTGTTTGGGGTGATTTCTTGGGTCTGTTTATAGTTTGCTTGACAACTTTCAATCTGCTTTTAGCCATCTTTTCTTTGTTTTAGCTTGTTTTCTTTTGAAAGATTTTATCTCTTGCTTTGAGTGTCTTTCGGTTACAAAGCTTTGTTTTTCTTTAGAATTGTTTAGTGAAAATAACACTTCTTTTTTCTGAATAACTCGTGCTAAAAGAGAAACTTTGTTTGGGTTGTGTTTGTTTTGAAGTGATTTTCTATTGCTTTTAGCTATCTTTGAAACAAAAAAATTTAATTTCTTGCTTTATATTAGATTGGTGGCATCTTTGCATTTGAAGTAGTGAAATTGCATGATTTTTGGTATTTTTGGTCTTGAATTCTAAAAAACATTCCCCCTCATGGCTGAGGGGGGGAAAGAATCGTGTATTGGTGTACAGTCTCTTTTGCTCATTTCTTGAGAATCTTGATATTGATGAGAAAACCTACATTAGATTAGTTGAAGGGATTTGGAATAGGTGTGAAATATAACTTTCCAAAGCTGCAAACAAACATAGTATCTTGTGATAGGGAGAGTTTAAATCCGCTTATTACATTTTGTCCTGGGAAGCCCTTCTAACACAAGGGTCAATCACGAGTTCGCATTAAGACTGGCATAGTTACTCACCCTGCTTTGTTGGTCTTGGTGTAGATATTGTGTGTATTATTGGGGGTCACTTGAGAGTATACCCACGATTATGTGTGGGATCTTCTCGAGTTGATTTCGGGCTTAGATACCCTGCCTTTGCACATGGATCGGACTGTCAACTTTTTCCCCAGGCATCATTGGAGTAATTGGTAACCTTAGTGGTCTATCTCTTTAGGGTCATTACACGAGGTGAGTGTGGAGGGGCAAGTATTCATGGTACCTGGAATCGATGTTGGCCAAACTCACTCGGGATCCTTGGAGGGTATACCCACGTTTATGTGTGGGAGCTTGCACCCAGGCATAAGTCCGTTAAGCAGGTCGTCAACGTAACTTTTCCACCTACTCTATCTCAAACCCTTCTTACATTTTCCTCACGATGTTGGATTTCATCACCAACTAGTGTGTTCATTGTAAGAAGGTTTTGTTTGCTTGTTTGCTTCCTAGATTTTTAGCGTGTGTTGTTTGTTTTCCCTAGCAAACTCTAGGTTGAATATTTATTAAATGGAGTCAGTTCCTGAAACGAACAATGAAGGAACCCCTGCTCCAGGGGAACCTTTTGTTTTTCTTTCTTATGGAAACATTGGTCCTCCTCACATCGCTATTTTGAGCCTTCCAGGCCTCATGATTGGATTGTCGGTGTGGTTGTTTTCCACTCAGGTAATCCTGAATGCAGTAAGTTCTTCATTTGTAAGAACTTCCCCCCAAGAAAATCAACCTCATGTTGATCCTTCACCTTCTTCACCAGTAAGATCTTCTTCACCTTCTTCACTTGCAAGGTCTTCTTCCATTTCATCTTCTTCGCCAAGTGAAAGCTCTAAATCTAGTAACTCGATGGATAAGAAGAAGAAGAAAAGGAATAATAAGAAGAAAAATAAACAAGGGTCCAAACTTCCAACTGTTGTCAGACATGTTGGAAAGCAACCAATTACTATTGATCATGCTGGGAGTGTTGATGATGCCAAGATCACCCAAACAACTTGTAAGCCCAAGTACCCTTGCAGGCTTTGTAAGGGTATCCATATTCTTAAGGATTGCCCGGGTCTATCCAAGGTTATAAAAGCATGGTCTACACACCCTTTCCAGTCCACGTCATCAGCCTCTGAACAACATGTTGATGACCTCCCGTCAACTAGGCACGATACAACTGGGAAGAATAAAAGTAAAGTCAAGTTCCTGTGTATGTTATGCAAATGGAATCATCTAACTCACCTTTTCCCTCGTATGAATGAAGCCTCGAAATTACTGGAAGACATGATTGTGTCACAACCTCAACTTCCATCTTCTTATCATAATCTTTCTCTCAACCCTCCTGTAGTTGACGGTATGATCAATCCAGTCCCTTCGTCGGTTAGTCCGATTGATCATGTAGTCAATCTGGTCATGTCCTTAGTTGCACCAGTTGAAAAAGTGGTTGATCCAATCCCATCATCGGTCGATCCCAATCTCCTGTTAGAGAGTGTCACCCACACGGTCGATTTGTTTCCACCCATCGACCCCATTCTCCCCTTGGAGAGTGAAACCCAAGTGGTTAATATGATCTCGTCATCGGTCGATCCTAATCTCTCGCTCGAAAGTAAACCCGATACTGCCCACATTTTTCTTGTTGATACAAACACTACCGTGCTTGGGGGTATTCCTCCTTCTCCTATGGAACCCCCTCCAAGTAATGAGGCCATCCTTTTTTATTGGGGTGCACTAACTGGACCTCGTCTTCCCTCTCAAATTCCTTTCAAGATTACAGTACAGGTTTGTGGTCGGGACGTTCCTCAAATGTTGATAGATGAAGGTTCGTCCGTTAGTATTTTGTCCTCTACTGCTTGGAAAGATTTGGGTTATCCTCAGCGTGTGCTGGTTACGCAGAATCTGTTAGCTTTTAACATAAGAACTAGTCACCCTTTAGGAGTCCTTCCTCGGTTTCCTGTAACTTTGGGATGGAAAACTGTCGTTATTGATGTCATGGTAGTCCAAGACCCCTTGGATTTTGATTTACTCCTTGGGAGAGATTATGTCTATGCCATGAAAGCTATTGTGTCCACTCTTTTTCGTGTCATGTATTTCCCTCATGATGGAAGAATTGTGACTATTGATCAAATTTTGTTTGTTGGCCCTGACTTGACCATCCACTCAATGAACTCCCTGAACGGTTCATATATGCAGTCAGTAGCACCCCTACCACAGGTCAATTATGTGGCATTGTCTCCCATGCCTTCCACTGCCGATGACGATGACTTGGATCCAGTAGTTGACATGGTGATCTCTTCGGTGGGGCTATTGGAGCCTAACCTCCTTACCCCTATTGCATCCCTCGACATGTGTTCCTTCCAGAGTGTGTTTCTACCGTTAAGTGAAGATCTCTTGGAGGCCATGACCGAGTTTTGTCCCTTGACATGGTGTCCTTCCAGAGCGTTGTCCTCTTGGAAGCCATGATAGAGAAGAAGCCTATGAGCATGGTTTTTTGATTTCAAGCTCATTAAAAAATGAAACCAGTCTTGAGCATGGTTTTTTGATTTCAAGCTCGTTAAAAAATGAAACCAGTTGTGATGATAGTTTTTTGTGTCTCTGTAGCAACCTTGTTAAAAAATGAAACAAAGCTTACGATCATAGTTCTTTTTTATGTGTCAATCTCGTTAAAAAATGAAACATAGGTCTAGGGATTGAACCTATATTCCCGAGCATAGTTTTTCTTCTCTGTGGCAAGCTCGTTAAAAAATGAAATAGATTTCTCCCCTCTTCGATTAAGTCAAGTACTTTGTTACGTATAATATTTGAAGCTTCTTTTCATCCTCCTATGTCTTTGGACGAATCGAAGCTTGGGGGGTAATGCTTTCATCCTCTGGACTTCATGTTGAAGTTACGTCGCTAGCTTCTTAAGATGGGGGTTAAGTACCAACCATGTGAATCTGTGAACCATGCGTTGGGAAGTCTCAAGCATAGTTTTTTGTGGTTCAAGCTTGGGTAAAAATGAAACCACCTACCTCAAGCATAGTTTCCTCTGGTTCACGCTTGTGTAAAAATGAAACCAAGTCCAAGCATAGTTTTGTTTAGTTTTAAGCTTGTGAAAAAAAATAATAAAATCTATCCCAAGCATAGTTTTGTTTTGTTTTAAGCTTGCGTAAAAATGAAAACAATCTCGAGCTTAGTCTTTGTTCTTTCTCATGCTCGTAAATACATGAGAATGTAACCGAGTAAAATTTTATCACTTTTTCAGACTCGTAAAGGTTATATGAAAAAGGAACCCCCTGGAGTTCCCTTTAAGCTCTTTTCAGACTCTCTAAACATGAAAAGATTGCAGAGGGATCTTGTTCTTTTCACTCTCGTTAAAGTATTTGAAGCAAACATTTGTTGAGCAGTAGTTTATCTCTTTTTCGGTCTCGTCAGATTAATTTACGAAAAAGGACATTTTGGAGTTTTATTTAAGTGTTTTTCAGACTCTATAAACATGAAAAACCCTTGAGTTTTCTTTCTTTGGACTCGTAAAAAAAACATCGAAAGGTCCATATGGGACCGAACCACTCCTTCCTAGGGTTCGTTAAAAATAATCCGAGGGACTCGTCCGAAGGATGAGCTTACAGTTCAAGCATATGTTATCCTCCTCAAGCTTGTGTAAAAATAAAGAGGTACTCGCCAGAAATGGTGGGGGGAAAATTGGGAAAGAAATGTATCTAAACCTGTATTCTATGGAAAAGTCGTTTTTGAACATGATACCCTTTCACTCACTTTGTGTCTAGGTTGGAAAATCCGCTTGTCTCTTGATCATACTCCTTTATAAGATTACATTTTGGTCTATGATCCCTGTTGTTGAGTCAGAGTTGCCAAGACAATTGTTATTTCTTCAATATGTTCAAAAAGAAGTTCAACCCGGAAAGCCTTCAATTGCTTCAGCCATTTCTACAGTCCTTAAGCCTTCTATTGCGTCGACCATCCCTGAGTTAGTCCTAAATCGCTTATTATTCTGATCTACTTCAAATCTTGTTACCCGCTTCGTGTCATTGATGGGGGATACATTAAGGCCCTCGTGTGATGAGTCTTTTCCTGTCGACTTCAACTCATTATCCAGGAACTAGACTTAGAAACTAATTGGTACCTTGGAACTTTCATGCCTCAATGGCAGGTTTCCTTGCTTTCGACAATGGGTTTTCATTATTGACCCCTGATCGATAGATTCCGTAGAGTGTTCGACTTCAGCTCACAAATTCGCACCCGTTGGATTGTACTAGTGTACCTTGGGAGTCATTGACATTAATGGTGATTTCCCTCGCACTTGTTAATGATATTCATTAATGACCGGTAATCAAGTGGTTTCTACCATGTTTGACTTCAACACATGTATTCGCATGGTTGGATTCATACTATAGAGTGATGGAGATGAAGACCCTGAATATTTTATGATAGATTCAGGTTGCGTTGGAGTATATTCGTATTGTACTGTTGCATAGATCCACATTGTATATCTCGTGGCTATGTTCAAATTTGAGTCTTTAACACATAGATCCACAGTGTATTTTTGGTGGCTATGTTCAGATTTGAGTCATAATGGCATGGATCCACAGTGTATGTTTGGTGGCCATGACCTGTATTACTTGACATGGATCTTCACATGTTGACATTCATGTTTTGAGTCATTTGTATTCTGAGTATGGGAATGCCTACCTTAGTGATATATTATTGTACTTCCTTGTTTGTTCGCAGGTTTCCGACCAACTGTTCCTTGTTCCCTACACACACTCGACAAAGTATTTCAGCTATCACTCTGTTCTAACTTCATACTTTGGGGGGTTCTTTGTTACACATTATTTTCGTCATCCCTATGACCGTTAATGATGTAAACCTATCTGTTTTCTTCAGAGGGATCAATGGCCCAAATTCCTGAAGAAATAAGGGAGAAGAACTTTGCCTGAGAGAAGAAGTTGTATTTTCCTTTGTAAAAACCCTATTAAGGAATATCGTCGTAGGTTGCACTATACAAAGGGTGCAGCGATGCCTGATCGTCGCCCTCTACCCTGAAACTGGTTTGTGACGTCTCCGCAGGCTGCCATATGGCTAGGGTGTGACGATTTTTGTACGTGGGAAAAATGAGCATCTTCTCGATGCTTCTAGAAGGAGAAGCTTCTATGGTGAGGTGGCCTCTGAACGGTTTGGATCTTACTTGCTTTCATGATTTAGTGGGATCATCCTAACCTCCTCACCTTATCCTCTTCGACTTATAAAAGGAGAGGAGCTCTCATGGAGAAACATAGCTTGATGAGGGTTTGAGTTGTCTTGTAGCTTGGAGTTTTTGGAGCTTGTATGGTGGCTTCAATTTTTGCTTTGTCAAGATAGATTGTGAGTGACTTTCAGATGTATGATCTCAGAATCCATGGAGTAGAAGTGTGTGGGAAGCAAGGAACTATTGGAAGCAACCTGACAACATCAGGGCATCTGGTTGTATCTTTCTTCTACATTCTTTAATACAAATATACTTTTCTTTCCTATATGAATGTTATTTGTTCATATTATATGATTCCTTGATCACGTACATAGTTTCATATCAAATAGACTCTGTTATTCTTGTCTTCGTTGGCTTGTATTTCTTTGCAGATATTTCTCCATAAGCCTCGCGACAGAGCTTGGATTGCATTGATGAAGTCAGATCTTCGATATTTAAAAGGTATGTTCTAGATCCATTTCTCATTTGATAATTGAAATCTAAGGAAAGAGTAGTGCACTGTCATGTTTTGTTCTAGTTTCATAGTGAAGCTAGGGGGATTGATTTGTGTCCGCACTTAACAATTAGCCCGATAACATTGTGTTTGAAGAAATATATATTGGTATCTCTGTTGTTATATTTACATCTATTCTTTTCTTCTCAGCAAAGTATATATGCGTTTTCTCATTATCCAATAAAGAGGTTACAAAAAACACACACACATAAGAATATTTCCATTTATATCAGTTGTAGCAAGGATTACAGTGAGGAATTTAAGTGGTAAAAAATTGCTATAATCATACACACACAATTATTAGCCTGTAACAAAATAGTAAGAGGGAAAAAGTAGAATTTTTGGGATGTAATCCAACTGTTTGAAAAAATTACCAGATCGATAAACTAAGGAAAAATCCTCAAAATTTAGCTAGAACTTTACAAGGAGTACATTAATGAGTAAAAATATTTAGTGGAAAAATGAAACCACCAAATGAAGTGAAAATGGTTAGTAGTCAACCAAAAACCACTAGATACAGTGATGGATTGGTTCAAGGTAACCGACATGAAAATCCATGACTTCTCACCTTTTAACCGACAAAGGGGGAAATACTGACGATGATTGTCAGAGTTCAAGTTTCAACAATAACAAACAAAAATGTCAAATGAGCAACAACAATTTATAGATGGAAGACTTAGACAAACAAAAATGTCAAATGAGCAACAACATCATGTAGATGGAAGACTTAGACAAACAAAATGCCAAATGGGAAACAACAATAGCAACAAGCGCATTGCAAAGATTTAATCACTTGTGATAAATTGCCAATTAGGAATTTTTAAGGTTTCTGCTAGCAAGATTCGAGATTTGAGTAGTGCCAACAAGACACCTGGTTTACTATTCAATGGTTATTTAGAAGAATTATGGTTTAGTTCAATCATACATAGAAATTCAAATTGATGATTGGGATTTTGATTGATACTACAATGTGTGTCAATTTATGAGAGCAATTTTGTGGACATTTTGTTCACTTCGATGGTCATTTAACCTAGTAGAGGACCACTAGATCCTTTTGCATTGTTACTTGGAAATTGATTGAGTTGTTAGACATTTGCAAAGATGTGTTAGACTTGTAGTTGATTCACTTCTCATTGTTCTCTCTTATCAGATATTAGAGTTCATGTCAGTGAACAATTACAAACGTTTTGGCTCACATGTTTACATAGTGGATTTTTTTT
>ML789439.1:18214-37381 GCA_009831015.1 Picea engelmannii
CCACTTTTGATGATGAAATGAATTTGAATAAGAAGTTGAATTATGGATCTTATGGAGGAGAAAATATTTTCATATCGAAGAAGTCTAAGCGTTCTATGATTTGGACTTTTTCTGGTAATCATCATTGGAATCCAACTATAGAAGAATTGTTGGAATTGGAATTTTTTCATTGCTAAATTTGCATTTTTTTATGAAAATGGATTCAATTCCCTCAAAAACCCCTATTACACTTGGATTGTGCAATCTCAACAATTGATATCTATGATTCTAACAATTCTTCTAAATTTTGGACAAAAATGATTAGAAAAAAATTACCAAAAAAAATCCAAATCATAAGTACATTAAGTATATAAAAGACTCGAAGTTAAAAATAACAATAGTGATAGATAAAAAATAATGTTTAGAAACAATTTAAAAAATATTTTAAAAAGAAACACATTTTCGATCATTACTCTTAAAGAAAAATAAAGAAATTCCATTACACTTATAGAAAAATAAAGAAATTCCATGAAGTAAAATGAGTACAACTAATCTGTAAATCAGTACATTAATTATATAAAAGACTTGAAGTTAAAAATACAATGCTAGTTTTTCAAAGAAAATTTGCTCGAAATTATATTAAGCTTATAATTTTATTTACATCTTCATACCATATCAAAATGGTCTTTCCACAGTTCAAAAATTCAAATAGTCACTACATTCAGAGAATTTTAATATCCCCATCCAAATTTATAATCGTTATGACTCAGTAGTCCCAACTGAGCTAATCCAGTCTGATGATGATTACAAATTCCATCACAAACGTAAATGGAAACTTACAAAACCTATTACCCCTTTCTTCAAAATAACAAAAAAAAGTATAATATGTTCTTCTCAACAAAAAATACCCATATAATCTCACAAATAACCCAAAAATAACCATGGTCCACCCAACTGAAATGCAAGTATTAAAAGAGTTTTATATGAGTCGGTGGATCCGCCTTCCCGTTATCCAAATGGTAATAAGTCAATCTGCTTGTAGGCTCGAGCAGTGCTTGTTTGGAGAGGCGGTTTGCTTCCTTGTTGTGTTCCCTGTAGATGTGTATATAGCTGATTTCTCGGAACAATGAAGATAATTCCTTGGTTCTGCGCTTCCATCCTTCTAATTCGCTAGCATTTAATATACATTTGTTGTTGAGCCAATCAATTATAACCTTCGAGTCTCCAAATTTTTTTAGCTTTGAAATATTCCACAGTTTAGAAATAGTTAAAGTCACCCATGCCCCCAATAACTCAGCTTTTGAATTTGAGCCACTGCCTCCATTTATATGCCATCGACATTCTTTCTGTGTAGAAAATTTGAATACTCCCCCAGCCCCACAGTTCCTACCCTTCATGATAGACACTCCATCAAAAAAGGCAATTGTATGATCATTATCTTGAATCACCGGGCTCCATTTAATAACATTCATAACTTTTTGGCTATTACCTGGGCATAGATTTCTAAGGGTTTTAATAATGACTGCCCAACATGAAGGGGATTTATCCTCGAATAATACTTGGTTTCTTTCGGCCCATATAAAACAACAAAGATGGACATCCAGATTTATTGGACATCCTTTGTCTTTTACCCAGGACTCAAAACAATGACTAAGTGACTGACCATTCCAAAGAAAATTTTGATTAAGATGAATTGTTAGATTGGCCCAAACTGACTTGAGTAAATAAGCAGTGTACAAGCAGATGATCCACATCTTCATTATTGACCTTGCATAAGGGGCAACGGCTAGGACCTTGCCACCCTTTACCCTGTAATACTTGCCACGTTAGTATTTTATTTTCAACAACCATCCAAATAAATAGTTTTTTCTTCAATTGAACTTCCCATTTCCAAATTTTGTTTTTCCAACCCTTCACCCGTGGCCACTCAAAGGTAGAGATTAGTGTTGCATAGATATTTTTAACTGTCAATCTACCTGAGGAATCTCCTCCTGTCCAGATCATAGTGTCTTCCTTCTCGTTGAGAGAAACCCCTGCCTCATTTAAGTTATCGCAATAATGTTCCCATTCTGTTGCTAGATTAGCCGAGATCCCCAAATCCCTTCCGCTAATCCAATCCTCAAATAATGTAATCGAATCTTGATTGACCGATGCTAAATCCAGTGTATTTATTCCTTTCTGGGAAAGAACAGTTCTCAATTGTTCAAATAGGATGGCCTTTTGTCCCAAACCAAAGATCTGATCTCTACCTAGATAAATGTATGTCCCTTCCCTAGAGACTAGCTCAACCAATGAAGTATAACATGTACTATTTGAACCATGATATTCCACATCCTTGATGTCACGCTCACTTTATGACTAGCCATCCTCACCGAATCAGTAACTGACATATTCTTCATGTACTTATCTCTTAAGAGCTTATGCCAGATTCCCTGTTGAGTTAGGACCCTCCACAAGGTGTTTGTGTTGAGTGTCGTATTGAATAATACCAAATTCATAATCCCCCAGCCCCCCAACTTTTTAGGTCTTGAGAGTAGTTCCCATCTATACAAGTGGAATTTTTGTGAATCTTTGCTTCCATTCCACAAGAACTTGAACATCAATTTCTTGATTTGATTTAATACCGCTCGGGGAATGGCTTCCATTGACATCCAGTATACAGGCTGGCCTTCTAAAAATGTTTTCACCAGAGTATATCTACCCCCCAATGAAAGCCATCTATTGCACCAGACTTATATTCTCTTCATAATTTTAGTTAGGAGCCAGACCCAATCTTCATCCCTTTAGGATCTAGTCTTTAACCAATATCCCAAATACTTGAACCCTACAGACAGCTCCATAAAAGAAAAGGGAAGAATATTTTTGAAGGGAGTAAGATCGTTACCCGAAATTCCTGCATGATGTACTGTAGATTTTGACTGATTAACCATTAGTCCAGAAGATTTGCAAAATAAACAAATGATTTTGTCTATTTCCCACCATTCCTTTAAGGTCGCCCTCATCATAATAATAATATCATCAACAAACAATACATGAAGAATATTATAAAGACTAGAAACTTTAATACCTGTGATTTTACCTTCTCCATGTGCAGATTTCAATAGTAAACTGAGCCCTTCCATGACAAGTATAAAAAGTAGGGGCAACAACGGACACCCTTGTTGCATACCCCTACCATTCCTAAAGAATTATGTCACTTCCCCATTAATTAAAACTGCAAAGGTTGATGACGATACACATGCCATGATCCAGTTGGTCAATTGAATCCCGCACCCCATTGATATTAGAATAAGTCTTAGAAAGTCCCAATCCACACAATCGTAGGCCTTCCTTAAATCCAACTTTAATACCAAAGCACTTAACTTCTTCTTTTTAATACTGTGTAAACTTTCATGGACTGTTTTGATAGCTTCTTGGATTCTCCTACCATGGAGGAAACCCACTTGTTTTGTAGAGAGTGCGCTGGAAAGAAATGGTTTTATCCGGTTGGAGATCATCTTTGTAATTAATTTATAACATAAATTACATAAGGAGATCGGTCAAAAGTCATCAAAAGTTTTGGGCTTGTTTTCCTTCAGAATTAATGTAAAAAAAGGCCGAATTTAGGCTTCCCCCTACCGACCCTAACCTTCTCGTTTCTTCCACTATATTGAGGAGATCCTGGCAAACAACATCAAAAAAATGAGTAAAAAATTCAGAGGTCCATCCATCCGGGCCTGGGATATTTTCTTTTTTGAATTTGCAGAGAACCGATTTTAATTCTTCCATTGTAAGCGATTGTGAAAGTCTATTAGAATCCTCCTCCTTGAAGATCGTTGGGAAATAACCTACAATCTTGACTTGTTCGGCCGTGTTCAAATTCTCTTGTGCCTTGTAGAAATTCTTGAAATGCTTAAAGTCTGCCTCTTTTATAGCTACCGACTCTGTATACTTTGACCTGCGAGTGTCCGTAATCTCCCAAATGTGTTTCCTGGCTCGATTGAAATTAGCAAAGTTATGAAAGAATTTTGTGTTGTTGTCTCCACTCGACAACTAAATGGCTCTGCTACGTAGCCTCCACAATTCTTCTATGCCTCTTAGGATACTGATCCTTTCCAGTTCCTTCAGACGAAGGCTCCTTCCTTCTTTTAGATTTGTAGAATCTGCGATCAAGTTTGTGATCAATGACTTGATTCCAGCCTCGAGCTCTTTAAGTTTTTCAATGTTCCTTTCCTGTTTCACTCTAAATCACCGTTTGGTTTTTTCCTTTAAAACCCTTAAATTCCATACGAGCCTTTTTCGAGAACCAAATTCTGTCAGGAATATTGGATCACTCCAAGTATCACGAACCAAAATTCCAAATTCCGATTCAGTTAGACAGTGTGCATTGAATTTGAATGGAATGGATTTTTGATCCGGAGTGGCTTCCAACTGTAGGAGAATAGGTGCATGGTATGATATGAAGGGATACTCTACCCATGACCGATACAATCCCATAGTTAATAATAGATCTTCAGAAACAATGCATCGGTCTAACCTTCTAGCCACCACTTCCGCTCACGTCCGGTCATTCCTCCACGTCGGAACCAGCTTTGTCGGCTTCACATCTATCAACTTTCTTTCCCCAAATAGATCCCTGTAAAAATCGTCAAATGTAGTCTACCTGGACGATCCCCCCCATACTTCATCCAAAGAACTGATGAAATTTAGATCACCAACTATTATTAGATTCTTAATATCCAATAAACCACTATCGACAACCAACTTCTAGAATTTTATACGATCCATACATGGACCATAAACATTCAACAATGCTAATTCCCGTTTGTCCTTAATGATGGTACCTGTTAACAATATGCCACCAATTGTGGGAAAAGGAACCAGATCATAAATAGTTGGATCCCAAGAGACCAGTAAACCCCCAGAGGTTCCCAAGGCATTAACCGCACATGATACCCAAGAGGGTCTAAGGGCATGCACGAAATATCTAGAGTTTTGAGCCGATACCAACGTTTCTTGAAAAAAATGATTTATGGGCAGGTCTGTTCCAATAGTCTAACCAAGGCCTTTTTTAGGGTACCTCCCATCCCTCTGATATTCAAGGACAATAATAAAATTATTTAGCTTGTGCCTGGGATTTCACTGCTCTAAGAGGCCCTCCATCTATGGGAGAAGATGAGAAATCAACAGTACTCTGTGTTTGTGACGCCAGTTTTTTCTGGGAACTTCTAGTTTTTAAGGGTGATAATGCTATCCCCACTCCCCTCGACCATGCAAATTCTTTTCCCTCCACTCAATTAACCTGGGAGGAATTCCCCTCCAAAACCAGTCTTGATCCTACCACCGATTTCCCTTTAAAGACTGGTAACTTTGTAACGTTTTTATTTCCCCTGACATAAGGAATGAGTGAGTCAAGGACATCACTAAGAGTAGGATCATCCATCTCTGGTTCACCGTAACCCGACAGAGTTTGGGAGCTCAATCTATTTAAGGGAGAGTTATCTAGTGGGGGACTGATGGGGCCAGGCATGGTTTCAGTCGTGAAACATGCCTCCAATAAGGAGGGATTAATGGAGACCGCAGGTAATTCATCGACTGTCTTAACCCCAACACAATTGGGAGGGGTAGACCTTGTAGGAATCTCAACAACTAACACATGATCACCTATTTTAACTCCTCCCTCAAGTATAGACCCTGAGACCCTAGAGGTGGAGGAACGAAGCCATAGATATTTTTCTAAAGCCTCCTTTTCCCAAAAGGAAAGTGAAGAAAAAAAACCAGGGCAATGTCGTTTCAACTTACCAGTGATTGTGTCTTGTTCCTCCTCCAGAAATGTTGAATCTGGGTTGAAGAAAATGCCTTCGTTGTCAAAAGAATCATTCTTTGTCATGTACTACGGGGGGTCTCTTTTTAACAGTGAGTCTTCAGATTCCTCCTCCAGTGGTGCTCCTGTGCATTCCTTGTGTAGATGACTAGTACTACGACAATGACTACAAACGAAAAGGTAAGCCAAGGAAATCCAGTTTCTGCCTCAAGTGTCGGCCGCACCATTCTATATCCATTACCTCCGACAGTCCACCATGTAAATTCACTTCAGCTCAAACCCTAGCCACCTTTCTTGACGAATTTGACAGGGATACCGGATCCACTGCAAGAAACTTCCCCAAGGAATTTCCAATTGCTTGCAGAGCCCCTAGATTCCACAAATGTCTTGGGAGTCCAGGCATAAGCACCCACAAATGACGGAACTGGAAATGTTCCGTCTCTGGGTCAAATTCCACTCTCCAACGCTTAAGCATGAGACTGCATCCCCCATTTAGCCAAGTTGATTCTAAAAATTTGGTTGCATGCTCCGGAGACTTACAAACGAAGCCTAGCCACCCTTTCGTCAAATGAAGGGTTTCTAGATTATAACCCAGAAAGTTTGTCCACTGGAGTTCCAGCCATTTCAGGAAGCTACCCTTACTAAGATAAGGATAGGCTAGTCTACCCACCGCCCCACAAAGAGATAACCTAGCAACCTCTTCCAGGCCCACATCAGACCCAAGTACCATCTTTCGAACCTTCATGTTCACCTTCCAATATTTTTTCCTTCGGAACTCAGTCGATAGAGGAACTTTTAGTGAGTTTAGTCCCTGCTTCTGTGTAAAATCCCCTCTGAAACATGGCCCTAAAGGAGGAGCAATAGTCTTGTTTATTACCGACAAAGAAAACTTGTATACGACGCCCTAATATTGTGTATATTTCCCCCGGAAACACTGCCCTGTAGGAGGAGCATTTGTCTTGTCTAACACAGGAAATGAAGACTTGTAAAGAACCTTTGTTTCGTCATTCTAACTAGAGAAGGAAGGATCTTGTCTACTAGAGGATTTCAGAACAATTGTTAGTGTATAAGACCTTTCCTCTGATTTGTTCGCCACATCATAATTTAATGGTAATGAATGTGTCTGGCCCCCACACAGTGCATCAATCTTGGTGAAAAATCCTTCATGCTGCCACCCCAATTCGTCTTTGACGTTCATTAACTTTGTGACATGATTAATAACATTGTTTATGTTATTTTGAGCCATGTGTCCTCCACTTAAGTCACCTAACTGAGAAAAGGAGTCGGTTTAGTTTCCTAGAAAGGCAATGAACTCCAATCCTCTAGCTCCACCGGTGAGAAAACCAAAGGCTTACGAGGGCTCGTTAATGAAAATTATAAAAAATTAAAAACAAATCTCGGTCAAAACGCCCATCATAGGTCGTCTTAAAGACTGCTCTTCCAAGAGAAACCCGTCAAGGTCTGATGCCCAAATCTCAATCCTCTAATCACTGAATAGTTCCCATAGGCATGTCTAGGAAATAACTCGACAAAAGAGTTGAATAATTAGTAAGGAAAGACTCCAAAAACTATAAACTATCCTATAAACATAGCGTTATCGCCAATGAAAATCCATCTATAAGAGGATCTAAGATAAAACTAACTACCAAAATAGCTGGTAAGGCATATTTTGTGCTAACCCCAACCTTAACTACATTCTAAAATCTTAGAAGGTTCCGCCATTGATGATCTAGTTTCATAAAATCGCTTTACTTAAGAAACAAGGATCTAAACCTTTTAAAAATATCAGAGGTTCTCTGGTCCATAACCTTTAACCTTCGCCTGTCGTGGAGGGTTGACGATGTACTACCATATATTAAATTTTCAGGGGAAATTAAGTATCTGGCTACGAAATTCCAACGGACCAACAAACCACTATTTGAGATACTCGACCCGAAAGCCGCATTCGAGACCTTGATTCATCTGGAGCGGAGCCCATTTTAAGTTTCCGAGTACCTTCAGCGCATTCCGATGGTAAATTATGATTTCAGTTTGCTCTTATTTGCAAATCTGTTTTCTCAATGTTTTCTTTCATTTTTGTTTTCTAGATCGCAAGTACTCTACTAACCTGCCTGGATCGATTTGCACATTAGATGATAAATAGCAGCTTTGTATGGTAGTGTTATTTCCTCGTAATCTCATTTTGGGTGAGGGTGAGATTTTTATTTTCATTTATTTTTTTATTGTATTTTTAAACATTCTCTTCTTGGTGTTCTTTCGTGATGGAAAATGTTCCTTAACTAAATATTTTCATATTCTAGCAACCCACAAATGGAATATCTTTCCAATTGGAGCAATTGTTGATGGTGTGTGTTTATCACTTATTTAATTTAATTTTTGTGATGGAAAATGTTCTTTAACTAAATATTTTCATTTTCTAGCAACCCACAAATGGAATATCTTTCCAATTGGAGCCATTGTTGATGGTGTGTGTTTATCACTTATTTAATTTAATTTTAAGATAATTTGAATTATGTTGCAAAAGTTTTTTGGAGGATTGAGACTGATCCAGGTGGATATTGGTGACCACCCACCTGTTCCAACTGGCTCCTTTTTTCAGTTTTTAGTACAATACGTTCTTTTGTACTTCCTTGTAATTGTGGGTTCTACACTTCCGGGGTTGTCTGAAGCCCTACACATCTTCCAGGTGGATATTGATGGCCTCTCACCTAATCCAACTGGCTTATTTTGTATGTTTTCATGTCAGCACATCTTGTTGTACTTTCAGGGCCGTTTTGGGGCACTAAACAATGTTTTTTTGGCTTGCCACAGTCAACTGTAGACAGAGTCAAATTTTAATGGTGTAATGTGTAGTTTTCGAAAATCCCTTTCCAATGGGCTATCACACGCCTAAAACGAAGATCGTATGAAAAAGTTACGACCCCGGGAAGTTAATGTACTAACTTACCCAAACGAGGCCCACATGATTTTTGGCATTTCATCTCCTAGGGTTAGGTTTTTGGATGTCTAGGGTTTTGGAATTCATGTTTATCATAAAAAGGCCTTCAAAGCCTCATTGTAATCATCTTCTTGCGAATGAGCGTAGCTGTCACATCTCTTCTCAGAGATAAAGATGCTACCATTCTAGTGAGTCTTGCACTCTGTATTTTTACAGTCTCTTTACAATTCTTTCATTAATAGAAATCAAGTATTGTTGTATTTCTCTATTTTTGGAAATTTTCATGAGTGTTTCATTGTAATATCTCTGCTTTCATTTTATTCCGAAAATAATCTGGATTAGTGGTATCAGAACAAGCTTCTCTTGATCGTTTTCAGTGCATATCCCCGACGAGGTCCGAGTATAGCTAGTTGGGTCTCGAGCTTATCTCTCTTGAGGACAATCACTCTCACATGCCCAAGAAACCCTCGATGGCAATATAAAATAAAAATAGAGGAGCATATTATTCTATTAACCTGTTGCTTGAGCATGCTCTCATGCGACAGAGGGAGGAAATGATGGAGAATTTTGCACACATCCTTCAACGCCCGTCGATAGCAACATAAACGTCTTCATCAAGTGACCATTTTGGAGGAACCTCTCCCTTCAAGGTACAAGTTAACTTTTATATTCTGATATTTGAAGGCCAGATAGATGAGGATGCCCTAGATAAATGGTTAAATCTATTAGAAGGTTATTTCTCTGTTCAAAATTTTTCCGAGAGGGAAAAAATCACCTTCGCACTCCTCAAGGCTCTCCCCCACATCAAACATTGGTGGGAAACTTACCGGGAGAAAAGTTCCACAAAGGAATCTCGAATATATGGGGCCGAGCCCACTTGGGATTTTTGTGTGGATGTGGTCAAAGAACAATACTATCTTGTTGATAACTATGAAGACCAGTGCATGAGATGGACCACACTGCAGAAAGAGAAGAGCCAAACAATGCCGAATTCATAAATACTTTCCATACCTTGCGGACCAAGTTGGGTATCAAAGACTCCGAGTGACATCTGGTTTTGAAATACCGTGGGTCTCTGCATAGGTACATCCAAACCGAAATGGATTTCCTAAACATCTCATCATTAGGAGCTGCCTATCGATATGTTGTCAAAATCGAGAAGAAATTTAGGCACTAGAGCAAATGGGAATTCGAGTCTGTAAATTGGCAACAACCAAAGCATGGTAAGGACGACCCTAACCAACAACCTCCAGATAACTAGTCCAAGACACATGACAAGAAGGGTAAATGAAAGACGAAGAAAGACACTGGGAAGTGGTGTGACTTCCACAAAATCCCTTGGAACAACAATGATGAATGTTGCTCGAAACAGTCATTGGTGGTCGAGGTCAAAGACACAGAGCTGAACCCTGATTCAGAATATGATCTAGAAAATATTGAAAATAGACAGATCATCGACGCAGACCCCACTGCTATTATCACGACCATGACATTTCAACCATAAGAATCAGTAGATCTTGAAGAGGGGGAGCGCCTCTTCCATTCACAGATGTGGGTGAACGAGACCTTGTTGCATTTCATTGTTGATAACAACAGCCAAAACAAATTCATCTCAACTAAGGTTGTCAAACAGTTGGGGTTATCGACAACACCACACCCACAACCATACAACATCGGGTGGCTTTACCAGGGACGAGATCTCTGTGTCATCCAACAGTGCCTCCTGTCCTATGGCATCCATCCCTTCAAGGATAAGGTAGTGTGTGATGTTGCCCCTCTTGATGTCTGTGATATTGTTTTGGGCCAACCATATATGCGGAGATGTCATGATGTCTATGAGTCTAGACCCCGTAGTGTTATTATTACTCTAGGAGGTCAACTCTATATGATACCAAAGGTAGTTCCGACTACTGCTCCACCAAAACAATGCCACAAGGTAATATCTCATACTGCAAAATTCATCCTCTTCACAGTCTGTTCAAAGGATGCATAGAAGACCACTACAATCACTGCATCCTAAACACCTTCTATCCAACAAAAACAGATTGTCGAAGAGACATAATATATTGTTTCTTCACGTATAATGGTTCCTACACAATGCCCCATCCAACCCAGAGACAACAGGTTGGTGGAACAGATTCAACCCCTCCAGCAACAGGTTTGTGACAGTCTTCCACAAGCCAAGAAGCCCAACTTCTCCAACAAGGCACACAACTCACCAAGCGTCAGATTCAAAAAATTGTTTCCTCTTCCCTGGGCACTCAATGCAATGGAGACCATTGCTTCCTAAGGGGAGAGGATTGATCCAGGTGGATATTGGTGGCCACCCACCTATTCTAACTGGCTCCTCTTTTCAGTTTTTAGTGCATCGTGTGCTTATGTACTTCCTTGTAATTGTCGGTTCTACACTTCAGGGGCTGTCTGAATCCCTACAAATCTTTCAGGTGGATACTGGTGGCTTCCCACCTAATCCAACTGGCTTATTTTGTATGTTTTCATGTCAACACATCTTGTTGTACTTCCAGGGCCGTTTTGGGGCATTAAATAGTATTTTTTTGGATCACTAAATTCAAACTCTAGATGGAGTTAGACTTTGACAGCGTAATGCGTATTTCTCTAAAAGACCTTTCCAATGGGCTATGACATGCCTAAAACGGAGATCATATGTAAAAGTTATGACCCTGGGAAGTTAATGTACTAACTTACCCAAACGGGGCCCACATGACTTTTGGCGTTTCATCTCCTAGGGTTAGGTTTTTGGATGTCTAGGGTTTTGGCATTCATGTTTATCATAAAAAGGCCTTTAGAGCCTCATTGTAATCATCTTCTTGCGAATGAGCGTATCCGTCACATCTCTTCTCAGAGATAAAGCTGCCACCATTCTAGCGAGTCTTGCACTTTGTGTTTTTATAGTCTCTTTACAATTATTTCATTAATAGAAATCAAGTATTGGTGTATTTCTCTATTTCTGGATATTTTCACGAGTGTTTCATTGTAATATCTCTTCTTTCATTTTGTTCTGAAAATAATCCGGATCAGAGACTCCTTTTTGAGCAATGGTATTATTATTACAGTGACAATGGGTGTGAGAGAAGGGTCATAGCCTTGGAACCGTCCTACAACAACTCAATGGAAGACAATGACATCTTCATCAGGTTTTTTAATTTGTTTTGTGTGTGTGTTTATTTCTATATTTCAGCTGCATCAACAACTAATAGAAGTTTGTGTGTAGTGTTATTCCAAAGTTGTTAGAACAACCAATAAACTATGTGTATTGAAGTGTTTTGCGGTCCAATCTCATAATAAAACCGTCATATTTTTTTCTCCTATTTTCCATGTAATGGCACACACGTAATATGTTTGGTAATATTCATGTCCTTGAGTTGTATGCAAAATAATTATCAGCAGTTGTAATGCAAAGTGTTTGACTAATCTACATAAAGGAAACAACCATTTTTTGACAGTAAACACAATATTCCAGTCTAGCCTAGTTGGGATTTTACAGTGGTATTAGAGTTGGTGGTCTTGCTATCTCGTAAGTATTATATTAATATTCTTTGGGGCCGAGTTATCAGTCGGGTTGTATCTACTTATTTTGGCAAAGAAGAGTCATTTCAACAACCATTACAACAATATTTTTATCATCTATTTCTCCTTGGGACTATGTCAATCATCAACAAGTGTTTTAGATCTAAATGTGGATCATTTCACTTGTACATGTTGCTGAGTGGAGGATCCTTTGACCTATTGTTAGAACTGTTTATTTTGTTGCACTTTTGTTGTCACATATATTGCTGCAACCAAGAATTTTTTGGGCACATAAATTCGTTGCTACATCCAAAACACCTAAGAAATATAACAACATCCTGGAGAGACTATTCTAGTAAGCTAGGGGTATGTATTATCAAGTGTTTGATGAAATTAAAGGGGAAACAAACTTATAGGAGTTGGGGAAAAAATTGTACCAAATCTAACTAGGTATATTAAAACAAAAAAGATGAAGGAAACTCAGGAATACACAGATGAAACTTGGAAAATCCTTCAGCAAAACAAGAAGAACCTAGCAACAATTAAATAGATTCTTGAGTATGGAATTTGGCCCAAGGATTTGGACAAGGATTCCTTTAAGGTAACATGTGATCTAGGTGGATATTGGTGGCCACCCACCTATTCCAACTGACTCCTCTTGACAATTTTTAGTTCAACATGTTTTTTTTTACTTCTTTGTAATTGTGGTTTCTACACTTTCGGGGCTGTCTGAAGCCCTACACATCTTCCAGGTGGATACTGGTGGCCTCCCACCTAATCCAACTGACTTATTTTGTATGTTTTCATGTCGACACATCTTTCTGCACTTCCAGGGCCATTTTGGGCCCTAAACAGTGTTTTTTTGGCTCGCCATAGTCAAACTGTAGACGAAGTCAGAGTTTGATGGTGTGATTTGTATTTCTTGAAAATACCTTTCCAACGGGCTATCACGCACCTAAAATGAAGGTCGCATGCAAAATTTATGACCCTGGGAAGTTGAGGTACCAACTTACCCATAGGGGCCCACATAACTTTTGGCGTTTCATCTCCTAGAGTTAGGTTTTTGGATGTCTAGGGTTTTGACATTCATGAGTAATGTTAAAAAGGCCTTTGGAGCGTCATTGTAATGATTTTGCTCAGACAGATGCACTTAGCAGCCACATCTCTTCTCAGAGATAACTACCACCATTCGAGCAAGTGTTTCAATTCTGTAGTTTTACAGTTTCAGCCTATTTCATTTATTCAATAGAAGATATTGTTCACTAGATATCTATGTTGTTCTTCATATCTTTGTGTTTATTGTATTCAGTCTGTTAATTAGTTCGTTCCACTCCTAAATCTGGATCAGTGGTATCAGAGCGGTTTTCTCTTCATTTATTTTTTATTCGTGCATGCCCTCGACAAGATCTGGGTACAAGAAGTTAGGACTCGAACCAATCTAACCATTGCAATATCAGTCGTGCCAAGCTCGACAACAACCCATGGGGCATGAAAATAAAGATGATGGAACATGAGATCCTTTTAAAAATTTTCTCAAGGAAGCCCTTGCACAACAAAAGAATGAAATGATGGACAACTTTGCGCAGATCCTTCGATGACTACCCATAGGAGAAACATCTTCATCAAGCGGCCATGCAAACCCCTTCAAGGTACAAGTAAATTTTGATATTCCATTATTTAAAGGATTGATAGATGTAGATGTTGTAGGTAAATGGTTGAATCTGCTTGAAGGGTATTTTTCGGTCCACAATTTTTTCGATAGGGAAAATATTACTTATGCACTCCTCAAGGTTGTCCCCCATGTTAAGGACTTGTGAGATACTTACTCTGAGCAAAGGGCCATAGAGGAATATGCAATATTTATGGTTGCCCCTACATGGGATTCTTTCTGGGATGCCATTAAAGAACAATACTACCCTATAGGAAGCTACGAGGACCAGTACACCATATGGACCACCCTGCGTTAGGAAATGGACCAGATAGTACCAAATTTCACCAATATTTTCCATACCCTGTGCACCAAATTGGGTATCAAAGTCTCTGAGTGACATCTGGTGCTCAAATATCACGGTTTTTTTCATAGATACATTCAAACATAAATGTAGTTTATGGACATTGCCTCATTGGGTACGACTTATAGATATGCTGTCAAGATCGAGAAAAAATTTAAGCAGAAGAGGTGAGAGTTTGGATCTGCAAACTCCTCATAGCCGAAGCATGGAAAAGTCGGCCCCAACCCACACAACAAGGAACAAAGAAAAGATGGCCACTCTTAGGACAACCCGTCCAAGCTGCAACACAAGAAGGGAAATGAGAAGATGAAGAAGGACATGGGAAAATGGTGTGAATACCATAAAATCCCTTGGCACAACACTAAAGAATGTTGCTCCAAGCAGTCACTCGTGGTTGAGCTGAAGGCTTCCGAGTCAGAGGCCGATTCTGACTTCGAATCAAATCTAGAAGGAGGGAAACAAATTATCGATGTTGAACCCAATGCCATTGTTTCTACCACCAAATTCCAGCCAAGCGAACCAGAAGAAACATAGGAAGGGGGACACCTCTTTCACTCACAGATGTGGGTAAAGGGGGCTCCGCTTCATTTCATTGTCAATAGCGGTAGTCAGAAGAACCTGATCTCAACAGAGGTCATCAAGCAACTAGACTTGCCGAAGACACTACACCCACATCCCTACACCATCGGCTGGCTTCACCAAGTAAGAGATCTCTGTGTCAGCCAACAATGTTGTCTTCCCTACGACATCAAGCCTTTCAAAGACGGAGAATTGTGTGATATTAATCCCCTTGAAGTTTGTGTTGTTCTTTTAGGACAACCATATTTGTGGAAGTGTCATGTTGTGTATGAGTCTAGATCCTGTAGTGTTATTATTACTTTGGGTAGACAATTGTACAGGATATCAGAGGTAGGGCCGCCTACTGCTATTTCTTTAATCTCTGTTAAGAAATGCAGTAAGATTTTTTTACAGACCGAGAAGTTCATCTTCTTTGTGATCCGTGCTCACAGTAAGAAGAAGGTATCCACCACATATGTGGCCTCTACACAGAGCCTCCCTTTGCAGCAGAAGAAAGTGGACAGAATCGTGGAAGAGTACAGAGACATATTCTCCTCACCCACTCGAGTACCGATGCACTGTCAAGTCAAGCATCTAATTGATCTAACCCCTGGTGAACCTCTGCCTAATGGACCAGTCTATCGTCGCTCACTGATGGAAAATGATGAAATCAAGTATCAGATCCAAGAGCTTCTTCAAAAGGGGCACATCAGACCCAACTCCTCCCCTTGCGGAAGCCTAATTGTATTGGTGCAGAAGAAGGACGAGACTTCACGACTCTGCATTGATTACATAGCATTAAACAAAATCACAGTCAAGAACCAGTACCCAATTCCCAGGATTGATGACCTTCTTGACCAACTCAAGGGGGAAATTTTATTCAATAAGATTGACCTAAAGTCTGGCTACCACCAGGTTCCGATCGAACCAACTGATGTATGGAAGATAACTTTCAAATATAAAGAAAGTCTCTTCAAATGGCTGGTCATGCCCTTTGTCTTAACAAATGCACCAACCACTTTCATGAGGTTGATGGATGATGTATTCAGACCCTTCACCAATTCTTTTGTGGTGGTATATTTGTATGACATCCTCATCTTCAACAGAACTTGGGAGGAGCACATGCGACATATTCAGTAGGTTTTGAGCACTCTGCGGTAGCAAAAGCTATATGCCAACTTGGAAAAATGCTCCTTGTCATGAACATGGTCCAATACTTGGGCTACATTGTTGATGAGAATGGGGTACATGTTGATCCAACTAAGATCCAAGTCATCCGTGACTGGCCAGCCCGGACCACACTAACTGAGCTTTAGATATTCTTGGGACTGGCCAACTTCTATCGATAGTTTGTGTTGGGATTCTCCCATATTGCATGGGCCCTCAACCAAGTGACCAAGGGCGGTGGCAGGGAAAATTTCTTGTGGGGGAAGGAAAAACAATGAGCATTTGATGATCTGAAGCATAACATGTGCTCAACTCCAGTACTCTCCTTTCCCGATCAACAACAATCGTTTGAGATTGAGATTGATGCATCTGACTATGTAGCAGGTGAAATTCTCACTCACCACGGTCATTCGGTGGCATACCATAGTGAGACACTCTTAGATACTGTCCGGAAATAGCCCACCTATGACAAGGAAATGTATTCCATTGTACAAGCTTGTCATCAATGGAAACATTACATTCTGGGAAAGGAGACAATCATCCACATTGATCACAAGCATCTGCAGTTCATACAAACATAGGGGAAGTTTCTGAATGAACGCCATCAGAAGTGGTCCACCTACCTGGAATAGTTCCATCTCAATATCAAGTATAAGACAAGGAGCACAAATCATGTCGTTGACTACCTTAGTCAACCTCCCATGGTTGCACTCACACTGTGCTCCATTCTTGTGGACATGAGGCATTTGAGTGGCCCCAACTTTATCAACAAGATTCATACTTTTCCACCACCTATCAACTCTTGGGTACAGACGTGAATTCCACCAATTTTCACATTCAGGACAGATTGTTATGCCATCTGGGCCATCTATGTGTTCCTGCAAGTGAGCGTGAAAAGTTGATTTGGGAATCCCACTACAGTTAGATGGCAGGAAATTTTGGCATGGAGAAAATTGTGGCCATTCTACAAAAACATTTTCATTGGCGAAAACTTTGACAGGATGTCAGCAAGTATATCAGATCTTGCATTGCCTATGCCATTTCCAAGACAACCATCAAGAAGAAAGGCTTATACAACCCTCTTCCTACCCCAGAGAATCCTTGGGAATCCATCTCGATGGATTACATGTCTGGCCTTCTGTCCACCATGCAAGGCAATGATTATGTATTTGTGGTCATTGACTGATTTTCGAAGATGGCCATCCTCATAGCCTGCAAGAAGAACATCATAGTGGTAGATACTGTCATCTCTTGTTCAAACGAGTGTGGGTCCATTTTGGGATACCACAGACCATCATCTCTGACTGGGACAACAGGTTCCTCAACACATTTTGGTTGAGTCTCTTGTCACTGTTGGACACCAAGCTCACTAAATACACTTCTTTCCACCCCCAAACAGACGACCAAACAGAGGTCATCAATTAGATGATTGTGCACATCCTGCGCATGTACAACTCTAAGCATCCGTGCACATGGGATGAGAGTCTCCCCTATGTTCAACACAGTTACAACATGGTTCTCCATAGCTCCACTAACCATAGCCCATTTCAGGTGGGGCTGGGATTCCAACCCTCAGGTCCCATTGATGTTGCACTACCTTTTATAACCACATAGAAATACTCTTCTCATGTTCAATCTGAGACCGACAAAGCCACCAAATTCATTGAGAAGATTTAGCACATCCGCCAACAGGTCCATGAGATTTTGCAGAAATCCAATGCTAAGTACAAGAAACACCATGATCAACACATGGTACCGCACCAGTTTTAGGTTGGAGAAAAGTTTTGGTTACATTTGCAGAAAGAGCGCCTTATAGGGCCCCATTGGAAGCTCTACCCACTTCACTATGGACCTTACACTAACACCAAGGCTATGGGTAGCAATGCTTTTGAGCTCAACACTCCACCCTTCCTTGGCTTGCATCCAGTGTTCAATGTGGACCTCCTTCAGCCATATTTTCCACCATTATTGGACACCTCAGAGATCGCAGAACAACTGAAACCAACATAGCTCAACCCTGAATATATGGAACATGCATCCAATGATCAGATAATGAACACACAGGTCAAGGGCACTCGCCAGCAGAGCATCTAGCTTTATCGGGTTGTCAAGGCAGGGCAAATGCTCCACCAAGGAAAGTGGATCACCTAGGGACAAATTCAGTAGAAGTTTCCTCACCTGATGGGGGAACTCAATGCAATGGAGACCATTTCTTCCTAAGGGGGGATGACTGATCCAAGTGGATATTGGTGGCCACCCACCTATTCCAACTGTCTCCTCTTGACGGTTTTTAGTTGAACATGTTCTTTTGTACTTCTTTGTAATTGTGGGTTCTACACTTTCAGGGATTTCTGAAGCCCTACACATCTTCCAGGTGGATACTGGTGGCCTCCCACCTAATCCAACTGGATTATTTTGTATGTTTTCATGTCATCACATCTTTTTGTACTTCCACGACCGTTTTGGGGCCCTCAACAAAGTTTTTTTGGCTCACCACAATCAAACTATAGGTAGATTTCGAGTTTTATGGCGTAATGTGTATTTCTCGAAAAGACCTTTCCAATGGGCTATCATGCGCCTAAAATGGAGGTCGTATGCAAAAGTTACGACCTCGAGAAATTGAGGTACCAACTTAGCCATAGGGGCCCACATAACTTTTGGCGTTTCATCTCTTAGGATTAGGTTTTTGGATGTCTAGGGTTTTGACATTCATGAGTAATGTTAAAAATGCCTCTGGAGCCTCATTGTAATGATTCTTCTCAAACAGATGTGCGTCGTAGCCACATCTATTCTCAGAGATAGCTACCACCATTCAAACAAGTGTTTTAGTTCTGTAGTTTTACAGTTTCAACCTATTTCATTTATGTTGGCAAATTCAGTGGATAGAATGCAGTGATGGTTGTTGTCATTAATGGAAACAGTGGAGACAGCAGGATAAGAAGGATAAAACCCCGTGGGGATTTGGAAGTAAAAGCTCAGGAGGAACAGCCTTGAAGAAAACGCGCACAGCAAGAGCTTACAGAGGAAAAAGGAAGACAAAGATCCAGTGACCGTTGGATCCCATTTAAATTTTCCGAAAGGCCGATAGCCGTCAGATCTTTAGAAGCTGCGCAGAGGTTAAACGCAGGGGTTAAGTCCTACTGTGCAGAGGTGAAATCCCGAAGGATTAGGAACCGTCCATT